>CATIWK010029330.1:0-20718 GCA_949634005.1 Mallotus japonicus | reverse complement strand
CGCCTTTCTTCCTTCTACAATTTCTTCTTTTCAGTAACCTAGTTTCACAATGAATAGAAGACACGAGGAAGAGAATAGCTCATGTAAGGAGAGAATAAGACTCTAAAAGAGGAGACCTTTGGGGTTATTTTGGTCAAATTTACTTGCATGCTTACATGGCACTTCAAGTGGCAGTTGACAAAGATAAATGTGGGTCCCACCGTCGCTGACTCGCCAATCAGGCCACCAGGTGCTGGTCAGAAGCACCACTTTGATACGGATTTTATGAGTTCAGACACCTAAAAATTAAAAAAAAAAATCCAAACACCAAAATAGCAAAATTTAAAAAGTCCAGACACCAATTGTGCAATTTTTCCTATATTTTAATGCAGAGAATAGGTTTCTGATAGGTTTTGCGGGTGTATTATTATTATTATTTTAGAAGAAGTTAATATCATTATCGTTACAAAGATGAAAAACAACACATCTAGAAATGGTAGAATCAACCCGTCCAAAAAAGGACAGAACAAAAAGTAAACTTGACAATACAAGATTTGTACCTAAAAGACAACGAAGATATAAATATATTTAAAAATTAAGTGAAGGAAACACAGATTTTTAGCATCCATATAGCTTCCATTCATGGAAATGGACCGGTCAAATGTTTGATTTCCGGGTAGATCGGACCAAAATATCGATACCTTCTACAAAGTGGTGGCATTCAATCTCACTTTAACAGATCTGGAAGTCTTGTGAAGAAACTTTCGTATATTGAATAAATCAAGCCAAAAGTTCTTTAAAACGGGAACAAATCTTCATTGCAAGAACAAAAAATCTCATGAGATAGAGATAAGAACGGAAGAAATCATCATCAGATTCATAGATCTGAGAGATTAACTATTTATTTGGGGATAAAACTACTAAATATAATTAAAATTAAGAGATAGGACTGCTGCTGACCAAAGATGGCCAGCAGCAGTGCGGTGAAAAACACCCAGCAGAGAGCAAAAAGGAGATGAGAAAGGCGAGAGAAAAGCAAAGATGCTTATTAATACGGGTGTATTATTTATTATTAGTTTATTTTCATGATGACATTACTTTCTCTTTTTTTTTAACAACTAAATATTTTCCATTAAAATAGATTAGGATTATAAATTGGAGGCCCATAAGAGAAATTGAAGCATACAAACTCAAGATACAAAAGGTCAATAGATTAGTTCAATATACATGTTTCCAACCTTAGAAGGAGAACAAACCCAATTTTATTGGAAAATGTAAAATAAAAAGCACGTTGAGCAACCTGCTATGACATATTCAAGTTGGAAAATTAAACTATATTCAAACTTGCTTGTGCTTTTTTTTTTCCATGGACTAACAATATTTGTTGAGTCCAGATGATGAGCAATTGACATATTCCTTTTCACCCACATCACAATATAAAGGCACCAAATGATGAACTCCAAATATAATGGTAACAACGATGACTGTGGTGGCATAACAGGGGAATCAAGGCAGTCTATCATCGAACTAAGGAGGAAGTTCATGATCCTAACCCACAAAATCACAGCAATATTTGAGCTCTAGTTGTACAAAAAACACAACACAAGATAGACTACAAACATAAAGATAGATCTATCACTTTTATAAAAAGATCTGAAAATAAACTTAAATAGTAAGCAATATAACAATAATAAACTGTATGAACTTTAAATTTTTTGGTATTTGGATGGTTTTTTTTTTTTTTGGTCAAAATGACCAAAAAAGGCCATCCAAAACCAGTAAACACAAAGACAGGAACAGATAAACAATAACAAAAGAAGAGAAAACCAACAAGAGATTGCCTTCTCTTCAAAAGGCTAGTCTATTAGGTGTGTAATATCTCACATTTATAAGGTCAAGATTTTTTCCACTTCTGTCACGATCTCATATTAAAAAAAAGTGAGAGAAGTCTTGACTTTATAAACACAAGCATTGTATACCTTAATAGATTAGTCATTTATAAAAAAAAATCGCACAATTGGTTGGGATAGAATGCTATAATACCACGTTAGAAAAAAGTGGATAAGATCTTGGCCAGCCTTATGGCCCCGTGACATGATGACGTTGTTTACTAGCCATTAGCATCTTTTTCTTTTTCTTTTTCTTTTTCTATTATTACCTCAAACCAACTAATTTTTTCCTTTTTCTATTATTATCACAAACCAACTAATGTTTTTGAAGGAACTAACTGTAGTTAAATTACGGGAAAATGTCCAAATTGAATATAGTTCGTCAACGTAGTTAATTTTCTTATTACCACTGATGGTGGGGCTCATATGGGACTCATCTATCTAAACCAAAAAATAGCAATAGCATCGTGAAAAGTTACAATGACATCATCTTCTTCTTTCTTCTTCTTATACTAAACCTATATTATCAATTTATAAAGGGTTATTTGCAAAAAAAAAAAAAAAAAAATCATGACCTTTAGCGCTTTTTACAATTTAATCACATTTTTTAATTTTGGCAAAAAAAATATTAATTTATAAACTTTTACAATTTGAATCACCGATGACAAAATCAAGGATGACCTGCTTGCGTGGTATTTATTAAATAATCCACATTAGCTGGGCTCTATATCCACCTCAAAATGCCCTAATTTGGCAAAGTCAAATGTCAAAAAGTGTGGGAATCGAGAACTAAAATCCCTAATTTTAAATAAAAAAACAAAAATCTCAATTTCTACTTCGTTAAAGAATTGTTTCGAATCTCCCAAAAAAATCCAGATCATTTGTTTCTTTATAATTTGATATTGAATCTTCCCATTACACCATTAATCTGAAATTCTACTTCGAAAAATTCTTTCGAACATAGAAGGTATCTGAGATTCGAAGTCTTGTTGGAAACATCGACGTCCAAAAAAAAAGGTGAGAAGTTGCAATATTTTATTATTTATTTTATGGGGAGTAATAAAATAATAAGGAACGAATTTTAGGGTTTTGTTGGGTTTGGGAATAATTTATGTGTAAAATAGTTTTCTAAATATATTATGTATTTCTTTTTGTTGTATTGTGACATTGGAGTTTTTTTTTTTTTGCTACTTCTTTTAAAGCCGTATATTCGTGTTATGTATTTGCAGGATGTCAAATACTTGTTCTATTTTTTCACTATAGAGGAAGGTTTTCAAAGATTGGGGATGGAGTTATGTACATTGGTGGTGGAATAATGCCAAAACACAAGATTGATCCTGACAGGTTTGGATTCCTTGAATTGGTAGATGAAGTTGAGGATTTGGGTTATAGATGTGGGAAGTTGTCATATAGAATACCTGGCCTGAGTCTAAGTCCGGGGTTGAGGGAATTGAAAGATGATAAGGAAGTGATGGAAATGCTGGAGTTTGGAATGAAAGTTATTTGTAGAGGCTGAATTGAACACAAAAGCTGCAGGTGATAGTACAAGAAAAGAAACTAAAGTTGAAGTTGTTGACACAATTGATGGGCCTTACAAAATGGAAGATGATGATGAACTTAATGTTGAAACTAATGTGGTTGATATTTGGGTGCAAAATTCAAATGAAGTATTGGCAGAGGAAAATTATGAGTCTAGTGAGGAACTAGATTATAATCCAGTTGAAGAAAGTGACACAAATGATGGATTGGATGATAATGAGCTTTATGAGGATGAAGAGTATGCAAAGGCAAGGAAAAACATATGTAAATATAGAAAATATATTGTTGTGGATGAAGTGGCTTATAGGATTGCCACAAATAAGGGATTTCAAAAACAAGTTAACACTCAAAATGATGTTGACACATATGCAAATGAGAAATGCAATAGTGAATATGATGATTCAAAGGGTGATCGAATAATAAGACACAAAATGCAAATTGAGGCCAACCACAAAGTTGATTTGACATTCAAACAACACATATCCAGTTTTCAAATGGTTGTTGGCCCCTTTATGGCATCTAGTTAATATATAATGTGTTTCAAATTTCATCTATCATCTCCAACTAGAACTTATAGCTTTTAATTATATTTTCACACCTAAAGCCTGCACAATACCATAGTCGCCAAACACTCAACAGCAAACTAAACCCTGCCGTCCATGAGTGCTTATTGAAAAAATAGGTTTAAAAATATATCTGAAAAATCAAATACTTGAAAAGAGAATGAAAATAGACGTACTCTAAACGGTGCGTTTAAAGCGGAGTCATTGAAACAAAACAAGCTGTGACTTGAGTCCCTGATCAAGTCGACCATTTTTGTCTGCGTGCGAGGCAGAGACTAGAGAAAATGGCGTTGGATTCGGTGAAATGGGGCTACATACGGATCATCAGCGGCACAATTTTGGGTGGAATTCTTGGGTTTTACGTTATGCACCGTGTCGAAGTCAGCTATAAGGTTTCGTTCAATTTTTCAAAAGGATATTTTATCACTTCTTTTAAGCAACTAAAGCAAAATAGTTCAAAATTTTACAGCACTGTGTTCATATGTTTGTGTCTTTGTTCTTTTTCTTTTCTGGATCAATTCATGAAAATTTGTTACCCTTTTTTTTTTTTTTTGGATATGTAGGAGAAGATGAAGGAGAGATTGAAACAATATGAGAATGAACTCAAGAAGAAAGAGAAGTTGAACCAGCTTGAAGACTCCATCTAGTTCTTTTTTTTAACAAAAAAAATTATATTTTTTAATCTCCGTTTGTTTGGTGAGAAAATGATAGGAAGGGATAGAAATAAACTTAATGGTGCAACGAAGCAAAACCCACCAAGTAGAAAGCAACAAAAGGTAAGAACTTTCAAGCTGTTGGTTTTTGATATTGATTTGAGCGTTTTTAATAGGTTATCAACTTTTGGCTATTGAGTATTATAGTTAGTTTCTTTATTGTGCTTTATTGAAACTTAAGGATGTTTAGGTTGTTCCCTGTCATTTTTGGAGATGAATGATGAAATACTCTTTGATTTATTTTCTATTAGGCTTTGCTTATTAGTGGAGCAAAATTTTGTTCTCTGGCTTCACCCTGTCATGTTTATCAGCACATTTCATTTCGCGGTTTCCTGACCAAATCTGTCAAAAGAGTGAAATTCTTGCCAATTCCTTTGGTTTATCATTCCCTGTTAGATAAATCATATTTTCCAAAATGTGGTGATATAATGCCTCATTACACTATGACATTTTGCACCTTGTGTACAGGCATAGTTGTAAGGGTTTTGTTTTGGGGAAGGAACAGGAGAAAGAAAAAGAAGAAATTGGAAAGGAGAGAAGCTAAGGATACTGACTTAGACCCCTCTTTCGAAGTATTAAACTAGTTAGAAATGTGCAAGGTGAATGTCATCTAGCTGATAACCTTAGCAAAAATAAAAATGTAGAGCAGGCTGGAAGAGTCTGTAAGTTATGCTTTAGGACTTTCTTGAGATCTCATGTTATCTTTTGCTCTCAAATGCAATGGTTTTTACTGTTACTAATTTATTGTTATTTCTATATTTTTGTTTGATTTTAAGAGGCTCATAAATGCAATGTCTACTTGCTTTAGTCTGATTCTTATATTATACTCGAATCTCTTTAGTTGGTAAGTAAGCCATTTGACCACATATATACGTGGTGCATTTCCTAATGTCCATTTGTTTAATGAGTAAGCAAAGACGAGTATAAAGTCTGATCATATTTGCATGAGTTGAGGCTAGCTATCCTTATTTATAGTGTTCAAAATCTTTTTTACTTGTGAGAGAAATAGTGAAGAGTGAAGACCTATCATCTTACATATACTTTTGTTGTCATTAGAAAAGTAACTGCTTTTCATAATCCTGCATGATTTAATGTGGAGGATATACATTGTTAACTGGATGTGAATAACTGAAAATAGACTTTAACCATACCTTGGTTTAATTGGCACCACCTATATTCCTTGCACTATCAAATATGGGTATGTATTCAAGGGTTAGATTAGACTCATTCAGTTTCAAACTTTTTACAATTTTTCATCTACTTTTAATCTTCAAAACATCACATCTCTCTCCAAGTATCCCTTTTTGGCACTGCTATTGTGATATGAAGAGTCAAAATAGGCATCGGTAAAAGCCTTGGCTTTATAGCAATTTGTCTGATATAAGTACAATGGTATAAGTACAATGGAGGGCCATTACCGTTTCCCCTTCCCTTTGTTTTTGTTTCTTCTCTCTCCCTCACTTATTTGCCTTGAGAACTGCATTTCTTGTTTTTTTCTTTTTACTCACACATTTATTGTATTTTGGTGAGAAAAATATTTTTGTGGCACAATTATAGTCAGAAATTTACAACCTTAAATCTTTTGGAACTGGACGGAAAATCCTTTAACTTGATCACATTTGTCTGGGCAAGTGCATGCAAATGTCCTTGGTAGGAAAAGTAGGTAGGCATGTTCGCTAGAAGCAACCAAGTAGTCTAAGAAGTAAATAATCTCAAAGTTGCATAGAGGTGTTGCTATGTTTCTTTAGGCAGACCTGTGCTTTATCATGGATAGGTAGCTAGGAAATGGATTTGGTAACACAAAAATGTAAGGCATGCGTTCGCCTGTTTCATTTTAGTATTTTTTCCTTCACCTGCCTCAGCCTATATACATGTTTCTTAAGAGGCAAAGGTTGGCTAATAGTGAAAGGAAACAGAAGAATCATTGGATTGGTTATTTGAATTTTGGTATGATATCACTATTTCTTGGCTCTCTTATGTTAATTATCACCACATTTCATGTTGGTTCTGCCAAAAATTGGAATTACTCGCAGATGAAATGATAGTATCTTGCCCTCAATCTCATAGCTGCTATATTAACCAATAACCACACTTCACATGGTGAAATCATTTGTTGCCTGGTTTACTAGATGGTTGCTGTCGACATATTTGAGTTTCTTTTGCACCTGGGCCAATTTATCTGTCCTCTCTGTTTCTGCTTGCGTGATTTAGAGTCCAGCAGCTATTGTCATTTATTTCTTCAGTTTTTTATGCTTGCTGATCATTGTATCCTTTTCCACGGTAGGAACCATCAACAGACATTCATGGCACGGATATAATGGATAGTTGAATGCTGATGTACTGTATGAAAATGTAAACAAGGAGAAGGCAAGTGAAGTTATTGCAAACATTATATGGTGGGGAATACTAAACTTGAGGATGCTATTTTCATAAAAATTCAAACATCAGTTATTAGCGATCTTGGGGTTTAACTTAGCTTCCGAGGAACTTTGTATTGAATGGCAGTTTAGTATCCTTGTTCATGCAGCTTATATTTTCCAATTTTGAGCAATTCATATAGATTAATCCGAGCTTCCATCAAAAATCAAACTGTTATAGAAAATAGTCGGTGTTCTTCTATAAAAAGATAGTCATTTAAAATTTTTAATTATTACTAATTTTAAAGTTGTCATTTTCTATCTTCCCTTTCAAGATAACATTTGACAATCTACAAGAATCACACCTTGAACACTTGAGACCTACTGAACACAATACCTGGCAGCAGATTAGAGAGGGGAGGGGAAGGAAAGGGAAGTGAAGGGAGGGGGAAGGAAAGGAAAATTTTGGATTCAATTGTATTTGGATATTTGGATGATTAGAAGGGGAATGGAATAAATTGAAGACAACTAAACCTTTATAAATAAAATATTATTCACATTATCATCGGTTAAGTCAATATAAATATTATAAAATCATTGAATTTCTATTTATCTTTTATAAATAAATTTTGGTTATCATTGCAGGTGAGGAAGTAGTCAAATGATAACTTCTCTCTAAGGACATTCTGAGATTCAGGGGGTACGATTTAAATGGGAGAATTGTCCCCTATTGTAACTTGTTGTACAGTCCATCGATACCTAGGTCATATGACCTCCCTATTAACAAAAAAATTTTAGTTGTCATTAATATATGTCCATTGATATTTAAAAGTCATATGACCTCTCTAATAACCAAAAAAAAAAAAAAAATTTAGTCGTCATTAAAATATGTCCATCAATATTTAAAAGTCATATAACCTGTCTATTAGCCAAAGAAATTTTGATTGTCATTAATATATGTCCATCAATATTTAAAAGGGAAAAATGCAATCCATCGATACTTAGATCATATGATATCTTTATTAATCAAAAAAATTTTGGTTGTCATTAATATATGTACATCGATATTTAAAAGAAGAAAACTTCCTCAAATTGGGAGATTATATGACCTCCTATTAATCAAAAAACTATTAATATATGTTGCTTAAGCATGAGAGACTAGTGAATTTGGTGTAGATTGGAAAAATTAGTAGTTTCAGGGGGCGTTTGGGTTAGTTGATAAATATTTTTCCTCAATCAACTACATTTTAGATGTTTTGTGAGATTCTTAAATCAGCAGCTAGTAGTTATTTTTACTCAAAACAGTTATGGGTTTGATCAACTCCATTTTGGAGTTTTTTTCCATCAGCTAATAGTTGATTTAAATTTATTTTGTATTTCAATTATATTACACTTATTAAAAACAATTAATAACGACTAGGTTATTTTTAAATTAAATGCATATACTAAATTTTTATAATTTATAATAAAATTAATATTATTTTAAATTATAGATAGAAATTGAATAATTCTAATATTTATATCTATAATATTTTTTCAAAAAAAATTATATTAACAAGGTTTACATTTTAATATTAATTTTCAAATAGTTTCTATTAATAATTTTAATAATAAATAAAGTAAAAGCAATAAATTATTATATATTATTATATACTTTTTATATAATTACATAATTAGAAAAAGATATTATCAAATTATATTTAAAAATAATCTATACCCTTAATAGTTATTTGATATACTAACAGCAACAACTAACATAATTTCACCAAACGGTTCATATATATCAACTATCAACTGTCAGCTAATATGAACAGTTGAACCAAACAAACCCTCAATTTTGTGAATTATCACAAATAAAAATGAGAAAAATACTCACAAATATAGAAGGGATTATATATATATATATAGTGCTAATATCTCATAAACATAAAAGTTATAAATCATAATAGCCAATGAAGTGCAAATCACGCTGGACTTTCGAATGAATGGAATAAAAAATTTGAACTGGTTTGATTCGGTTTGTTTATTCTCAATTTTCAATTTTTATGAACCGAATTGAATCAAACCAAAATTTTAGTTTAGTTCGATCCAGTTTTATTCTTAAAAAATTCAGTTAACCAAAATAACCGAACAAACTAAAATTTTATTTTTATTTTTTTAAAATAGTGTAACAATTTAATAAAAATATTAAAATAATTAATATTTGTAAAATTTTAAGGGTAATTTACTAGCACCCCTTGAGGTTTGTTCAAATTTATTAGTTCATCCTGCATTTTTAAAAATCAACTAAATACTCCTTCATAGTTGATTTTATTAACTATTTCCCCTTTCCGCAAACTTAATATTCTATTAGGTTTACAATAAAAATATGGGATAATTACATTTTTAGTGTATGAACTTTTTAAATTTTGTTATTTTGGTGTCTTAACATTTTTTTTTTCTAATCAAGTTGCTGAACTTTAAAATTTAGAGTCAATTTAGTGCTTTTGATAGTGACTGAGTAAAATTGGGACCCACCTGTAGCTTAATCACTGCCATATCAACAAAAAGAATTGAAATGAAAAATTGAACCCTCATCTTCTTCTTCTTTCTTTTTCTCCTCTGTCTTCCCTCCACTTCCTGCTCCACCGCCACCACCTCCTGCCTTTCCTCTCTCCACCACAATGCTGGGCAGTGCCACTGTCTAGCTGTGTCTTTAATCTCCTCGATGCCTAACTATTGTAATGCTTCAACAAATTTCTTGAACCATTTGCTCTTCTTGCAAATGTCAGAGCTCCTAGGACTTGCTTCTGAATCATAGTCATCGGTATATGGCGATGCATCAGAGTCGGTGTCATGATTACCATCATCATTAGCAGCAGCAGCAAAAGCAGGTGCATTTTTCTTTACAACATCTGCAACATCTTCTTGGCCATTCGTGCACGAACTAGAACCGGGGCTCAGTGAAGAAATTTTTTTGAAACGGCTGCCAACTGATTTAAGCCGTGCCTTTCCTCTGCTGAGAGATGATCTAGACTGAGAATTTTGGCCACAGTTCAGAGCTGATTGGACCTTCCTAGGCTGCAAAATGAAATCCTCTGGCATATTTCTTGCAGCTAACCCCTCATGCTTGCTGCTTCATTATTGTAAATGTTAGTGAGTTGCATTTCTAGCATTGCATATAAAGCAGAACAAAACAATGAAGAGCTATATATATTCTGTGTAAGATTTATTTTATACTAACAGCATCAACAACCAATGTTCAAAGTCGCGCACTTTTTTTTTTTTTTTTTTTTTTTTTTGCTATTTTAGCTCTAAAAAGGAACTGACCTGCTGCAAGTGACATCTGGAATCAGGGATTGTTCCCATAAACTGACCACCTCCTCAGAGAGCAAATGCTTAAACATGTTCAGTTTCCGGACACATTCACAGTTTGGAGAAGGACAGGCAACAGTTGTCATTCCACCTTTGATTTCCAAGCAAAATGAGTGAACGCATTGTTCCCCATTCTCGATCAATTGATCATTTTGTTTCCTCTCCATGCAAATTTCGCAAAAACTTAGAAATGATTCGCCTTTAACTTCAACATGAAGTGATGAATCAGGATGGCAATTGACAAGTGAAGAAAGAGGCCTTCAATGCCTCTTGGAACTGCAGTTCTTCTGCAATATGCAGCGTCTAATAGCAGCTGAACTTGAAACTCTTCATCTTCATGATCATCATTTCTGTTGAAGAAAAATAGAGCATGGGTTTGTTAATGTGCTGGAAGAAGAAGATTGATTAGCTGATCAACTTGGAGTCGTAACTTCTTTTCAAGGCATGTGGATCAGTTTATGACATAAAGAGCACGCCAGAGGATCAGTTTGTGATATAAAGAAATGGAGTTGCTTAAGATGTATTGGAATTGCAGAAGATGAAATAATGCTCGTTCAGTTGAAATTCAATTGAAGTGTTACTAAACTTACATTCACCATGGATTCATTGCATGCCACACATATGTTTTTTATAAAACTGAAAAATATTCTGTGGTTGTGAAATTCATATGATAGAAACCACCAAGTAATATTGCAAAGAAAACAAATGCTCTCCAGTCCTCGTTATGTATAAATGCCACTATTAATGTATTTAACTTTAAAATTAGCATGTGGCAATGCTAATCTCTTGTTCAATTTCATGTTCAACAAACTAACCCACTCCCACCCATGTAAAGAAGCATGCAATAGACGAAACAATGATCCCATCTCTAGTTCAAATCACATTAACTGAAGTTCGGTTCATACCGTAATAAAGTTACCACAATTCTGCCCCTCTGCTCGATGCTAATTGTTTGTAAGATGTCACTGCCCAACATTGTGGTGGAGAGAGGAGAGGCAGGAGGTGATGGCAGTGGAGGTGGAGCAGGAAGTGGAGGGAGGACAGAGGAGAAAAAGAAAGAAGAAGAAGAAGAAGAAGAGGGTTAAATTTGTCATTTCAATTCTTTTTGTTGACATGGCATGTGATTAGACTACAGGTGGGTCTCAATTTTGCTTAGTCATCGTCAAAAACACTACAGTACTCTAAATTTTAAAGTTCAACAATTTGATTAGAAAAAAAAAATGTTGAGATACCAAAATAGTAAAATTTAAAAAGTTCAGACATCAAAAATATAATTATTCCTAAAAATATTAAATCTAATGGAGTATTTAGATAGTGAAAAAGGATAATAGTTGATAACATCAATTATGAGGAGTTATTAGTCAACTTTTGAAAACACAATGACAAATTATTAAATTCGGCTAAATCTGATTGTAATTTACCTAAAATTTAATTTGATACCGTTAGTTTAATTTTTATTTTAAAAATTTTATTTCTTCCTTTCAGTTGGATTATGTTATAATTTGATTTGATTCAATTAATTTGATTCGGTAAAAAAGCTTCAAAATTGACGGAACGGATGGAATGCACACTAATTATTAGGGTGAGACGTGAAGAGTGAGTTTTTTTTGGTTGAATTTCTATGTTAAATATATTTGTAAATCATAAAAAAAAGGCGGGAAAATAGAAGCGCGCGCTCAGAGCAAACAGAGATTGCAATGGACGACACAGGCGCGATTCTGTGTCAAATCTCTTATCTAAAAGACATGCTCGATCAAGTACAATTCTTCTTTCTGATTCAAATTTGACTAACCTAAATCTTACATGATCTAGGGTTTTAATTTGAATAACACACTAAAATTGAATTATTATATTCAACGAGCTCGTAATGTATATGTATTCTTCAATCAGGTGAACGAAGAAATCGAAGCGAATATTCAAGTAACGAGAGAAATCGAGTCGGAGATCGTTAAATGCGCGGAACTCGAATCATCATTGGCCTCCAGAGAATCAGATCTCACAAAGACTCTTTACGTTTCTCAATTTGAGATCGACGGTTTAGTCTCCGTCACTAGTAATTTCCATCTCTTTGTTTCGTTCAATTTCGAATATGAAATAGCCATAGCTGATGTTGCTGCTCTTTTATAGTCTATTTTACTCGTTGTTAATTGAATCCGACTCTTTCAACTTTAGAAGAATAAGGCATATTGAAAGAAATGAAATCATGTAAAAGTTGACATGAATTTACCAGCACTCAATGTATATGGTTTCATTTGTTTCAAAATGCTTTGTTTTGTTTTTTGTTTTAAGCTTTTGAGTTGAATTTAGAATTCGGTTGAAATGAATTTATTTCATGTTCATCTGAATCTGATATATTGTTTAAATGTAAATGATTTGTGTAGATGACGCGAGGAAATCTGTCAAATTATTGGAGGAGGAATTATCTAGTCTTCAGAAAACAAGTGAGGAGATTCGCAAAAACATGAACAGTAAGGGGTAATCGACTGAAATATTTATTTATGCAAATGTGATTTTCCATTGTTGTGTAAGCTTATGCCCCTTGAATTTTGTTTTCCTTATTTAAACTGAGTTTTTTGTATTAGTTTTTAGACCGGAAATGCTTCTGACTAACTTCACTATAGTAATTCAGAAAATGGGAGTTTTTAGCATTTTGTTTGGGAACCACATTTTCGTCAGTCCTAGCTTTATCACATTTTAGTTATAATTAATATTTTGAGGGTCTCAGAATGAAATACTTGGTTCTTTTGTTACCATTCTTTTTAGCTTCCTTCAGTGATCTTTTCTGGTGTGACGATGAAATATATTTTATGTCATGAAAAAAGAAAATGAAGGCACCCAATTTTTATTGACAGACTGACATCTACGGTGAAAATTCATCCTTTCTGGATCAATTGAGAAGTATCTTATACCTTAAACTCTTAAGAATTAGACATATGATATGGTAATCTTCAACTGTTTTGAAGTGGCATTGATATGCAGATAGTAAATTAGCCTTTCTGAGACCGTATGGGATCTTTCAATTATATGGGAATTTGCTTAGTTTTGTCTATTCTTTGATTTTCCAATTTTCCAATGGCACTTGTGTACTTATGTATGCATCCTAGCTAAACACTGGAAATGAAAATTTAAGCATGATAAATGATTGAATAAGAACATCATTTTTTTTTTAACAAAATTAGTTCTGTGTTTTCTATAAGTTTGTTCTACATGAGTATAGCTCCTTTATTTACTTCGGTTAATGTTATTCTTGAAAGGAGACTGATTGATACTAGATTGAAAACGTATACAGGGAACAGTTTACCATGCGGTGCCTAGAATTCCAGAGGTATGTTAACAATGGAGAAAATGATGAACTCGTGAAATTGTTGTCAGAGAAAGAATTTCTTGAAAGTGAAATCTGTCTCTTGGATCAGAACAACGATGCTTTAAAGAATTCGATGTTGGCATTTGTCGATGAAGTTCTCCAAGATCTTCAGGATTCAAACTCTGGTAATATTTCAGTATGCCCTTATCTCCTTATGTTAAAAGGCGTCATTGCTTCAACCCCCCTTCTTGTCATTGCAGTAGTTATCTTGTTTTTTCTAGTCCTTTTAACTGCTCACCATAGCTGTAAATGTCCATTTGGATCCTCGTGCTGCTTGTTAACAAATTACTTGTAATTGAACAAATAAACTATACAAATTTTATATTTATGCATTGATCCTTTTTTATCCAATGGGGTACTCCATTTGGATTGTCATGCTGCTTACAATTCATCAAGGTTTTAGAATGAAATAATCTCTGTTGGGGTATGTCACACGAGACCTTGCTGGGTGAACTTGCTTTTAAATAGTTTTCAACATTCAGGACCGTAATTGTGAAAAAGGTTCAATCTTGAGTGATTTGTTTGTTATTTTCTACCATTTTGATTAAGATGTCTACATTGTGAGAGCTGAGATCTTGTAGTTGGAGTTCAAGGTACATAGCTGATGAATCCTTCAGCAGGTGGAACATGTTAGCCAAGTGCATATTTTTTTTTGGTTATAAATGGAGAAAACATTCATAGTGGGAATAATTATACAATTCTGATTGCTTAAGTGCGTAACATTCAATGGATGTCCTGTAACTAATTTCAATTCTTGTGGAACTTTCCTGTGAAGGTTAGATGAGATCCATATTTATGCTGTCTTGCGGAGAGAGCATGTTCCCGCCTAAGAGTGTTATGAACTTAGGATGGATTTGTTGAGTTCCTTCTGCTATAGTTTCATAGCTGTAGTTTCAGAACTTCAAGAAAAAAAAAAAAAGATTATTTCTTTCTTTCTTTGTTTTTGGGTTTACTAAATAGACCAAGTTTGGAATTAAGGTGCACTATTCCTGGAAGCACGCAACCAACTCTGTTTTTCAAATTTGTGGAATATCCAAAATTTTCTTAAGGTCAGGAATAAGGATATGATCTATTACTAGAAATATTATAGGGTACCTCAAATCTGTTTGAACAAAGAAAAGTTTCCTTGAAACTGGAGTTAACAACTGATATTTTTCACTCAGGTCTTTCTGAGTTTTGGTTGATTGTTAGCTAGCCAGTCCACTTCCATCTAAGAATATTCTCAGCAAAGATCAAAATGTCATCGAATACTGAAATATACAACAGTCTCAGACGACATCAACTAAACCCGGTTTTAATTAGTTGGCTGATAATTTACTTCTCTTGAAAACTCGCCATCATTTAACTTTTTCTTGATTTGGTGAAGCATCATAACTCTTTGAAGGCATCAACATCTAAGGTTCTAGTTTCAGGTTTATCGTTTTTTCCTAGAGAGAAAAAAAAGTAAAACAGTAACTTTGTATAAGCAGTTCCTCATGTTTTGGTTTTATCACTTGATTTCATTGGATTAAGTCTTGAAGTTGCTCCACTATCAGATATGAATTCATTATATTCTGGTAGAATTTCTGTGTTTCTGATATCGCTTGGACGATGTATTTGTGTTATCATTTGGTATTTGATATAAATATCTAAAAAGTTGAACCTAATTGATCATACTTGAGCTCTTAGTGATCTTCTATAAGTTGTTGAAATTGCAGCTTTACATGTTGAGATACAGAACAGGAACCATGAGAATGAAAAAGTGCTCAAGGATATTGATGAATTGAAGACTAAACTGGTTTCGGATTTCAACTACCATAATTCTTGATCAGTTATGGTGAGTTTCATCACTCAATTTTATGCATTCTAGTCATTGTCCACTATTTTATGTTATGGTTACGTTGGCTCTTATGGAGTTTAATCTGAAGTCAGCAATTTCAAAAAGCATTGAAGTGTATTTTTCAAGCTCATGAGAGAGACAGCAATCTCAAAGAAAAATAGACAACTATGATTGCTTATGTTTTGGCCAAAAAAAAAAACTATGATTGCTTATGATGTGAATTGTGGGTGTTTTAACTATAAATTTACGAAAACATCTCAAAAGTAGTCTTCAACTGCTTTTTGCAAGAATATTGAAAGCAATTATATTGAATACGAAAACAGTTATTTCTTGAAAGCAATTATATGCAATTCTAAACGAGGCCTGAGTTTAGAGGTACTGTTGCTTTAGGATATCTAAAAGTGATTTACCTATATACTATAATGGCGTAAAGAACTTAAAAATAGACTTATTACCTAAATAATACATCGGCCCCGTCATCAACTTACAAGCACGGGGGCTGTAGTCATTCTTATCATCTTTTGGCAAACACCAATCATTTGAATGAGAAATTTTATAATGATTTTGGCCTTTGATGATTTAGAACGTCAAACTAATAATATCTAACCATTTAGGATTCACTAATTATATGTTATTAGATTTTAATTTTAATACTTTAATTAAAAACTGAATTTTCATTAGTTAGACCTTTTAACTCATTAAAGGCAAAACTGCTGTATAATGTTTAGAAATTTTTATTATTGGAAACTTGAAGTCTAATTTGATTTCCAATCAACAGAATAGAAAGACAAACATAAAGAGCAAAATATAGAAATCCAACATTCATTTAATGACTAACAATGGGGAAATTGCATGATTGCTGAGCAATTCTCTGACATCAGAATTCAAAATCATAGATTCTAAAGGAGATAATTGCGATCTAGAGGCTAGTGCTATATTGTTAGGTGTACCTGTATAATGCATATTGTTAGCTCTTTTTGCTACATGTTGCATGTTATAATTCAATCACTTATATGCATTTGTTTTCATTAATTACGCGATCATTTATTTGGCAATAAGTGTATTGTTTCACCCTTTGCAGATCAAGCGCTTATCTCCATGAAACTTTGCGAACATATATTGAATTATAACTACTAGAAGGAAGGTCATCATCAATTGTAATTTTGACTGGGGGCGAACTTCTCTTGCAAAACTTGCTGTAGCTGCAACCTGATCCAGCAAGATTAAACACATTTTCTGAGGTAATTGATTAAAGCTATCTCTACCAGCAGTATTATTGTAAACTGTGCTGTACTGTGCTTCAATAAAATTTGGACTGTTTCTATTCAAATTTTTCACTGGTAGAACCTCAGGGAAGAGGAGCTATCAATGAGCTAAGAAGCTTTTGCAGTGATACAGTATTTGCATAAAGTTGGCATTAGGCTACTGTATCACATGTAGGAAGAGACTGGTCAAACTTTTGACCTCCAAGAATTGTTGCAATTGTAGAATTGTTATGCAACTTTTCTCTTTCAATTGTCAGCACTGGTAGGGGTCCGGTTCCGGCTTCACTGTAAGTTTTTGGTGCATTTTCACCTAGTGTCTTTGTTGTGTCACTTTCAGGTAGGGGTCCGTCCTGGTTGAAATTTTGGCTGCTTACTCGGCTCTTGCCGATTAGGAAAATTTTTGGAACAGAAAGGTAGATTCGCACAGTAGAAATTATTAGATTGAAAGCCGTAAAACGAGTACATATGCGGATCACATTAAATTTGTGGAAATTTTTATCCTACTCGCGTACCAATAAAAAAAAAATTACATTTCCATTGTATTAAACTGTTAATTAATGGAGAGCTTAATTCCTTGTTTGGTTCAATTCCATTAAAAATTTCATTTCATTTTCAAAATGAATTCCAAATTCATTTGAACCAAACACATTTCATTAATAAAAATAAATTTGGTATTAAGCAATTTCACAAAATTAAGAAGTTAAAATTGAAAATAAATTTTACAAATTTTTTATGTAAACCAAACATACTTACTTGGATTTGCAAATGAATTTTATAAAATTTTGTAAAATTCATTTGAACCGAACACACTTTAAATATCTTTCTAAAGCCGAGAGTAGAAAATAATAAAAATTTCTTTAATAATATTGAATTTTAACAAAGGGCTGATGGTAGTGGATAGCATATTTACGTTCTCTCAGTTCTCAGCAAAAATCACATGACAATCAAATCTAATAACAAAAACTTTGCACAGATTCCAGATTGATATGGTGAAACTGGTGTGTTGTAATATTTTTGGGTCAGATAGTATCAGAAGGCCTTCTGTGCTTGGACTTTGCAGCTAAAGATGCTCCTAATGGACTTTTAGGACATCTCCTATTGCTAATGATTACCATAATCATTGTCAATAATCTAATCAAGTTAGAAATAAAGCATTTAGCTCTTGTAGATTTTGGTGATTATCTCTAGAGAAAATTATCTTAGGTCATTTCAGTAGTTGGGGAAGGAAATAATTGAGGTAAGAGAAGTGACAGGCAGTGTGGTCATTATTGGCTATGGTTGAACTGCTAGTTTGAATCCTTAGATGCTATTGCCTCTTTTTGCTGCCAGAAACACACACACTCACTGGGAGTTTATTTTTAATTAAAAGAAAGCTTGTGAAGAAAAAGAATAGAGGTCCCTATTCTATCAACAAAAGGGCAAACGATAGGAAGCTCCATACATTAAAAAAGAACCCAGAACCAAGTAGAGGTCATGATATAACAAAATAAAGAATGTGGCTCAAAAACATATCATAAACTAGGTTGTCTTCCATGTAATGGACAGAGACCATGTCTGTCTCGTGAACATCACGTGTACTCGTGATCTTTGTCCGTACTACCATTGCTGGGTCTTTTCTATTATGTTAAGTGTGTGGGGGAAAAAAATGTTTGCTAAGCTTAGGGACCGACCCCCTTATGGCAAATGAATCACTCGCACTAGTTATGGCCAGTGGATAGCATATAACATGTATGTGTGACTAATTGTTCATGGATTTTCCTCCTCAAGAAATATGTCAAGTTTAAATCATTCTATGTTCCAATCATGGAAGAAAGGAATAAAATTTTTTTGTTTGTTATTTTAACGTGCAATGAGATGAACTCATTCATTGAAGGAAGAAGAAGATATATCACAAACTCTTTTGCTTTAATCAGAAAAAAAAAGTTCAATTTAATAGATGAATTTCAGTTTATGTACTGATATTATTATTATTAAAATATATTAAAAAGGTGAACTTACTAATATCATTAAAGTTTATTTTGAGTCATGTTTCAATAGATCAAATCTTTATTGAAATTCAAGTAGGAATTCACATGAGAGGACATTACTACTTTTTTTTTTTTTTTTTTTTTGTCATAAATCAAGTGGTTAATTCCCAACACCATAAGGGGAGGAGATAGGGAGGATGGGGGGTTCGATCACTGGTCTCCTCAAACTGGATGTCCATACCTTTTGCCACTTAGACTACTCATGGGGGACCATTATTACCCTTTATAGATCTATAAAAATATTCACATCTAATTTTTTGAACTAATATTCACATCTAATTGAAACTGAGGTGTAATCGAGCCGAACTGAGCTAAATTTTAGCTAGTTTGGGTTTGGTTTGTTTATAATCGAACCAAGCTTACTCTATCATTTAGTGTTCATGAGCTGTTTGTGAGCTTAAACGAGCCTAAATGAGCTTAAAGAAATTTTAAAACATACAAACTATAAATTAAAATTATACATTAAAAAATTGAAGATAAATTATTTACTAAATAAATTAAATATATTTATAAAAATTATGATTTTATTCTAATAATATATTTTTAAAATATTTTTTACAATAAAAAATTATATATTATATATCTAAAATCAAATTATTAAACATTAAAATTACGAGTAGGCTTGCGAGCTTTTATTCGAACTTGTTCTCGAGTTTCACGAGTCGAATTTTGTATAGTTTGAGCTCATATCGTTTATTAAACGAGCTTTAGTATACGAGATTAAACGAGTTTTTATTGAGGCGAACACCGAACTGCTCGCAAGCAGCTTTGCTCGTTTACGGCCCTAATTGAAATTGAAACTGAAGTTGGGAGATTTTAAGTACTTGGCCAACCTGTTTTTTCGTTATGTTAGATGTAGGGGTACAATTGTCCAAAGGAAAGGCATTGCTGTTATGATCTCTGTATACCCAAGCAACAAGTACGTCAAGCTTTTAGAATTATACAGGTCTTTATTTTGAGCACAACCGGATTCACTTGCGTAAATCACTGCTTCTTTCTTCTTATTATTATTATTTTATCTGTCAATGTTAGTATTGTTTTTCATAAGCTATTGAATTACTTTTTTAATTAGAAAAATGATGGAATTCTACTTGATATATTCTTTATGGACACCCATGTAAGTCCTTTATAATTAAAAATATATGATTATTATCAATGAGAAAATAGTTAAATGTGCCAACGACCATTGAAATTAATTGGTAGGACTATTTTTGCTTAAATGACATCTTAAGTTTAAACTGTAGTGTCTATGGTTACATTAAATTAGTTGTTAGTAGATTTTTATCATCCTTATAATCCTACATGAATTGAACTAGATTAATTAAAATCTAATAGACTTTAAAATATGAATAGTTCATATAACAAAAAATAGTCAAGTGGTCATCTCTTGCTGGTGGCATGATGAGTTGCGTAATTTGGATATATATATATATATATATATATATATATATATATATATATATAAATCCTTTGCATAATTTGTATTCTACTATCCACATTTGAATGTCTATATATTTTACCATTTGACCTATTCATGGAACATTTGAATACTTACTATCATTAATATTTGCATATTTGCTTATATTGAATTAGCTATTTATTTTCTTGAACAAAATTGAATTAGATATTCTATTAGTATGTTTACTTAAGTTAGGTTATTAGTATATTTAATTATGTTTCATGAGATCAGATCTTTATTGAAATCCAAGCTGGGAATTTTCAAAAGTGAACATCATTGCAGTTTATTTTGTTGTTAAAAGATTGATTAAAAAATCAACTCTTATTAAAGTTGGATGTTGGGATATTTTTTTATGGACAATGATACATGTTACTGATAGTGATATGAATA
>CATIWK010029236.1:0-14571 GCA_949634005.1 Mallotus japonicus | reverse complement strand
AATTCTAAAATTAACAGTATTTTGATTTGACTCTGCTCAACTACGTCCAATTTCAGGACATATGCATCTGGAACCAGGTGTCCCAACTGGCACTAAAATTGGCCCTGCTGCTAATACAGTACCCAGCATTGGCAGATCATCAGTTCTAGTCTTCTAGATTAATGTAGCATATTAAATTTTTGGAAAATGTTTAGACAGAGAAAACTGGTAAGGAGGAACAGTCCAAAATATACTCGAAAGCTATCATATGCATGCATAGTGTAGAACTGTAGATGGGATACAGAAAGGGAGTTTCAGTCAACAAGATAATCAAATCAAGAGAAAAGGTCTTTATCTCAGATCTAATGTCACATGCAGAAGGTTTCAGTGCCTTCGGGTTCATTCTCTCTACCCCCATATGCATATCGATATAAATTCGGTTCAAAGGAGATTTAACGTGATGGAAATAGACAAGTGAATGGCATAAGGACCTGAATTATTATCACATCAACAAAATGCTCCCACCATTGCTATTCACCATATGTATGTATATATTAACGTGCCCACCAATACTTCATTCCCATTATTTGCATTGCACCTCCAAATGTTGGGTGGCAAAAACAACAACATTATATTGGAATATTTGTTCACTTCTTAATCAAAATATGAACTTAATTAAAATATTATACAGTTAAATAAATTTATATGTATATTTATTGAAATCAATTGATAGCAACTATTTTCGTTTGGTCGATATTTTAAATTTGATACATATACATGTGAACACATAAATAAAGTTGAACTCACGTAGTTATTAGATGTAGAATTCATTGACTGTTTTCATTTGAATGGTCATTGGAGTTTGATACATGCATATATGGACATATAAATAGGATTGAACTCATATAAAATTCTTATATTTGTTACATGTGAAATTCATTCACATCTCCAACAAAAGTCGCATTAAATTAATAGTTGCAAAATTTTTACCAACCTTATAATATTCTATTTAGATTATATTTTAGTTAGAATTTAATGAGTTTCAATAATTTAAATAAAAAAAAAAAGGCTAAACGTATAATTATTTTCTTATTTAAAACAGTATATAATTACATTGTTCTTGAAATGCAAGAATAGTTGTAAATTGTAATGCAGATATGTATAGACAGACACATAGCAATAGCATATTCCAATTTTTAATAATTTGTTGTTTGATAGCGAACGAGTCCGTTAAAAAGAGTAATGAAAGATGCGCCATTCTCTAGCTAGCTATAAGCAATTAACCGAAAGTAGCATGTCTAAGTGATAACTACGAAAGAAATGAAATGATACTCATATGAGTTGTTTGGGTTGAAATGCATTGAATTAACAGATTAGGAACAAATTCTTGGGATCAAATTCCAAATACGCACTATACATTTATAAAACTAAATTCTAATCGAATTGGCAAAAAATTTGAATTTCTTAAATAAAAATTGAATTTAAATTTTATATATAGAAAAAAAAATATTGGAAGAATTTATTTTTTTATGGGTCCATTTTTCTCGAACTTTAAATTTTCACTATTTTTATGGTTATCAAATATCAGAAATTTAAAGAAAAAAAAAAGACTAAATTCTAATAATATTTTAAAAAATATTTAATCTAAATGCATTATTGTGCTTGTTAAATATAGAATATATGAATATTTTTAACAACAACATTTAATATAAAAATATATTTGTATTAATTAAATGTAAAAAAGTTAAAATATATATTGCAAATATCGAACAGCTAATATTCAGTATTTTGAAAGTTTGCAAATAATTTAAGATCTAAATGCTATAAAGTCCATGTTGCTATTATTCATGGAAAAAACTTTGGATATGTGGATAGGAGTTTTCTCTAGCTTTATGAGTTGCATGTGTCTCCCAAAAGTAGATTGACTTAAATCTCTGGCACAGGAAGTTGCATCCATCAAGCCATCTTAATTTTATCTTACAACTGAAGAAAACTAATCAGCTTTTCCACTTTAAACTTCAGTTCCATACTTTCTTTCATTTTTGGTGGATGACAGAGTTAGCTAGCTATAGGAGGGTCCTGATTTCAACTTCTGTTATACTCAAAATGCTTTTCTTTTCTTTTTCTCTATATTATCCCAATCTCTTTTACATTTGCATGATTAACAAAATCTTGTTACTAAATGTAAGTGTGCATTAATTATACTAAATGTAAGTGTGCATTAATTAGTTACATTAATTATGTTTTTAATCTATGATAAGCACATGGAGTATATTTGAAGCAAGTTGTTTTTTTTTTTAGAATTAAATTATTTATGTCATTCTTTACATACTTCTACAAATAAAATATCTGCAACAAAAATACTACTCCCTCCATTTCAAACTAATTGTCGTTTTTAGTATTTCACTTGAATTAAAAAAGCATTTAATAGGTTTAATTATAAGAAAAAACAGCTAAATGAGACTAAATTATGTTTCTCTAAAAAAACAGTGTTTAATAGACTTATTTTAAAATATTGGAAAGATTTATAAAATTTTGCAAATTCAATTAATATATAACTAGAAAAAATTAATGTTGTATTAAATATATAAAAGTGACAAATAATTAGATTTTTTTTATTTGAAGAAATTGTTGAGATCAATTTATAGAAATTGTTCTTATTTGACTGAAGTTTCGAGTTCCAACTATAATATATACAATTATACCAAATTAGTTGTCAAAAAAATTTTATCGTATGGAAATTAAACTAAATAGTAAACTATACATGTTAGTGGTTTAAACAAAAAGGTATATATGTTTAGTTTTATTACTTTCATGGAAATTAAGATGAATATATGGTTATACTAATTTTTAGGGGCATATATATAGTCTCAATACAAAAAGTATTGGATTTGCACCATCTTTCTTCTTGTAATGTTGTTGATGGTGTTAGATTGGAAGATTAATGTCTTGTCATTTCCGCCAACTCCTATATGAGACTTTTTCTCAACATAAATCCATGCATTGTGGTTGTGGCAGCGGTCCTATAGGAGGGAATGGTCCTCTATCAATTGGGAGTTTGGGACAACTTATGATAGTGAAGGGCACTAAACAACAAATTAAGGCAGGCTTTGCTCATACAAAACGAGTCACACGTGTAAGAGAGAACACATAAAAGAAGGATGATGATGATGATGATGATGATGAGCCTTTGTTCTTTTTTTTTTTCTTTTTAATTTCTTTATATTCATCAAACGCATAATGAACTCTAGAAATCAACACATAATGCACATATCAGGCCTTTTTAGAAGAAGCAAGATTATATATGTTCCCACTTAGACAACTATAAGACAAAGTTCCAACACTATACACTTAGGGTCCTTCTGTATGCTGTAATGTTTCCCACCTTTAAATGTTTGCACCTAACATGGGGTCATGTAATGTTTTAATTTTTGGCAAAAATAAATATATAATTTAATTTCCTTTCATCTTTTGAGATCTGCCCACAAAACCAAACAATTGACACATTAATTCTGTATGTACCAAAACAATAATCTTTTACAGATGTACTGTCTATGAACATGAAAAATAATCAGAGTCACATAAATTTTTGACCATTCTATCTCAATAATACAGAACCTTACAGTCCATAATTCTGAAGCTGTATATATAAAACCCAACAATAAGAAATGGAGGAGAAGGCTCATGTCCCTTTCTATAGGAACCCTCTTTACTCTTTGGTCCTTCTCTTTGTGAGGCTCCTTATCCAGCCCTGCTTCTTCCTCATTACCTTGACTCCATCAACTTTGGTTCCCACCTGGCACATGTTACCTTTGTTGGACCTCTTCAATTTGATGACCTGGAATAGATGACCTATCCGCTTTCGCCACCTCATCGCTGCAGCACGTGGTTTTGCATGCTCTATCACACTCATTGTCTCCTTGGTCATGTCCTTATTATTACTAGTATCATTATTGTGGTCGTGTTTTGCTCCTAATTTGCTCATATGATTTTGATTAATGTTGCTGCCGCATTGCTTCTCCAGACATACCTTGGAAACAGTATTGCCCTTTTCCCATGAAGCAGCACCATTGTCTTCGAACTTTATTGATATAAATGACTCTGAGTAGTGATAAGAAATCAAGGAACAAAAAGTTAATTAACATGTGATTTGTTTACATTTCTTGCTGCATTTTTCATCACATCTGTAAGTAGAAACAATTATATAAAGACACCCTTTACTATTATTTCACCATTTGATTCAATATATGCTATAAGATAGTGATGAAAAAGCCATGAATGACCTCAAATTGACACCCAAATCAAGGGTCCCTCCCCTCTTTAAAATTTTCTCAACTGCTAATTTATTCCCAAGCTAGAGATTTTGCATTGTATTGCAGAACACCATTTTTTTTTTCTCTTCTCTTTCTTGAAGATTACAGGCTGCCAAGTTCTTGAAATTTAACTTTTATGCATATTTTGAGATGAATATATATACATATTAGCCAGGGAAAGAACAAACCAAAAAAAAATCACTGTTAACTGTTTGTGAAAATATAATTAAGATTCTTCATTTCCATGATCTGCCAATTTGCCATATTTTGACCATACTTTTGTCATTACACAGATTATAATAGATTCTGCACAGACTGAAAGAAGTACGTGCATTATTTTAGTTCCTCCTCTTATGTGGGTGGAAATTCATCGAGAACAGGCAGTTGCAGCACCCTTTATTTACAGCATGCAAATAGTCAAATCAAGAACAAGAACAAGAGGGTGTGTATGTACGTACCTTCTTCTGGACTGGTAGAGACATCAGATTTATCAAAAGAGTTATTATCATCAGAAAGCTTCCAATGCCGGAACTCAAGACGATTGAGGAGAGAACCTAAAGCAAAGATCTTAGGAAGATGGATGGGTGGCTTCTTTGGAGAGATATTGTCTTGAGTTCTAAGAGTTGTTGGTGTTCTTGATGATTGCTTTGCAGCCAATATGAGAAGCCTTTCATTAAGGCATAAAGCACAAACACCTACAACAACTTCTTTTGGATGAAAATAACAAAAACAACCAGGATTGTCTTCTCTATACCCAATATTCATGTTATGGGTACTTAGTCAAGAAACAATCATGCAATTTAGAGAGGAGGAAGAGATAGATTAAGAGATCAGAGCAAGAGCCTAAATCTTGAACTAATGTTGGAGCACTAATGGAATGAGAGGAAGAAAAATAAAATATATAGTAAGTAGAATAATGTGTGTATATTATATATACATATTTGTATGTATTATTATATATGTTGAAGAGATTTTTATCTATTGATTTTTTTTTTTTTAATTATAAGAAATGTAAGTGTGGATTATGATAAAGAATTGGTCCACCAAATATACTGATTGTACAACGGCTGAAATCAGGTATGAAGAGTTATTTTCGTTTTAATGATATTTTATATTCGAGTTGTAATATATATAATTGTATTAAATTAATTATTAAAAAAAATGTTATCGTAAATCTAATTAATTAGAGTTAATTAAGAATTTGTAATTTCTATTGCTAAATTCTCAAGAGCAATCTTTTAATTTCCTTTTGAGGAAATCAAGACCTGCCCTTGGACTGGGTGCTTCTTGTTGGAATTTTCATGGAACTTGCTATTGCTTCGGTGTCTTTTTTTTTTCTTTTTAACTTCTTTTTTTTTTGTTGCTTTCTTCTTTTGAACTTTTTATCCAAAGCAAGTCAAGAAGAAACTTTTTAATTAATTATTTTTAATTGAATTCCACCTTAATCCCTACTTAATCTTTTATTTTACAAAAAAAAATCATGGCAATCAATCTGGATTATTAGAAGCAGCCTCATTTCATTTATATCTATGGCTGATTTTTTATATTTTTTTTTTCTCAAAAGAATATAATCATATTCAAAAAATTTCAACATATAAAAGATTTTTTAATTAAATTTTTTTTACATTTAGAATATTTTATTTAACCAGTAAATGTATATTATATTTTTCAAATAATCTATGTTTAACTAATAAAAAATATATGTTATAAATTTAGTAATTTAATAAAATATGTTTAAAGTATGTAAAATTTTTTATTTTTTTATGTGGAGTTCATTATCAACTATGGAATGGGTCTAAGGCTGAAGTCAAAATTTGCAACTCCCACTTGATTTTGGAACTAGAAAACAAAAGGTTGCAGGGTACTTTGATTTCTTAGAAGTTAGAAACTTTTTTTTTTTTTTTTTTTTTTTTTGGGAAATTAGAAGTTAGAACTTATCCAAGCTTTACTATGGCTTTTCTTGCTTTTATTTTTATTTTGTAAGGTCCCTTTTATTTATTTTACTTTGAAAAAAGGTTTGGCAGTCCAAAGCATGTGAGGTGAGGAGAAGAAGAATTAAAAGAATTTTCATGCACAGTGACCTCAAAGCTTATTACAAAAGTGGGTCCATTTTATATATATATATCATGTCAAGAACCATAAGATTAAGACCAATAAGGTAGAATCAAATTTTATGTTAAAAAAAAAAATCTTTTTCATTTTGAGCTCACTTTATTATTTTTTTTATGTATTCCTCTTTTTCCCCTTTTTCAAGACCCATGCTACACAAAAGGATGCCACCACCACAACAAGCACACTGTTGTGGGCAACAGATTATGTGTGATATGTTGTAACAAAGAGAAATAGAAGAGAGAATTTAATATTAAAGAAGAAGAAGAAGAATAAAGAAAAAGAGGGAAAATAAATAAATAAAAAACATCATAAAAAAGGTTATTAAAAGTGATGGAAACAAGCAAACTAATGGTCACATGCGGAGAAGAAAGGGCTGTTTCCATTTTGGTTGGCTTCAAGTCAAGTTCCCATCAATGGACCTATAGAGTTTGATGTTGAAATTGTTTGTGGTGTGGGTCTCTTCCTCTTCTTGCCATTACCACCACCACCACCACCGTCCTCACCCTCACCCTCACCCTCACCCTATTTTACTAGACTTGCCCCACACTTGGACCTTTTCTTTTTCAACAAACAATTCCCACATTACTTCAATTTTTACTTGTTTGTACAAGTGAGCTATACCAAGTATATTTGTAGTATAAAATACATAATTACCTTATTTTACAAGTGAATTTTGAATTTAAAATTTTAAACTTAATAAATAAGTCAAAATCTCGACAAAATTTTTCTTGTTTCAACTAAATATTCGTATCCATAAATTATTTTTTGAATAGATAAATATTTCATATAGATTGAATATCAATTATTCACTAATAATTCCTTGGACCCATTAGATTTCTGTGATGGCTAGACAATAAAATGATAATTTAGGTATTTAGGCGATTGACTCCTATGAGTTATGGGTTGTTGGACCCAAAAATGGAAAATTGTTCATTTATGTGGTTAGGTGTAACTATCATTGAAAATTCCAAATGACTCTTTAATCCATACGGTTTTGTTTTAGTACAATAAGGTGAAAAATGAGTTGATCTCTAGGGGGTGAGACACCTATAACCCATTATTGTATAAGTGGTAAGCTTGTTCTTGGTTGAACACAAGCATTGAACAATTCTAGAAATTAAGTCAATACGCGTTTCAATCAAATCAAATAAAATCAAATCTACATATAAAGAAAGAACTACGGTTCTAGTTGGGAGCTTAGCTTTCAACTAAAAACTATGGTTCCCATCATAAATTGCGACCTGGAATCATGTCAACATTTTGTTTTTCTTTGAATAATTTGGTCATTCTTCTCATGTCACATTCATGACAAACTCCACATTCCATTTTACTCTATAAAATTTTATGCAACTCTAAAACATTAAAACATTCTCGATAGTCTCTTATATGAAAGACATGGATTACATTGAATCGTACTTATTGGATCTTATAAGAAAGTAAAACTCTTTCAGCTCGTGTTTTTCATACGTAAAATTCAAAATTAATATATTACTTTAAAAAAATTCAAACTCCAACATAACAGTCGAGAGCAAACAATCTCAATAGTCTCCTTGTGAGATTTTGAGATTTTGGAAAATTAATTTTTATGTTACATTTGGGATCCTCACCCTTTGGTCCCAATAGTTGACAAGGGCTAACTTGCACCCTCCATGATTCACTAACAAGAAGCCAGACCGAGAACAAAATATGGCTAGGCAAAACAATCATCCTCATCTCTTGAATATCATGCACATAAAAGGATCCATTTTTAGTATTTTCTTCGACGATAAGGCGAAGTATAAATGCACAGAGAAAACTGAAAAAAAATTTCTTGTATAATTAACATATCAAAAATTTATTGTACTCGGAGGTAAGAGACAGTTCAAAGAATGCATTTTGTCCTAGAAATTCTGCACAAACTACCAAACAGAATTAGATTTTGTCAAGTCTTAGGATTCATATAGCTTGGCGAGTTCTTCGGAAAAAGCTTTCCTAATGGCCTCTCTCTTGATCTTGAGAGCTGCCGTGACAAGGCCAGACTCAGGAGTCCATGGATCAGAAAGCAATTTGATCTTTGCTGGTATCTCAAACTTCTCCAGACGCGCTTTCTTAGCTTCCTGTAAATAGTGGAGGATGAAAAGTTAGATGAAAGTTAATTGTTCAAATGATGGCAACTGAATGTGGATTTTCTTTTAATGTTATCCAGATAAAGACAAGATGATGAATAAATTAGAAATCTAGAACTGACCAAGGTCAAGTGCTTCAAACCCACCAGGCACTTGAATAAAATATACACAAATCCAAAAAGAAAAAATTCCAAGAGAATTTACAGTGCAAATGCTTTTAAAAAAGTAGACAGTCTCATGAGTCCATCTTTTGAGTGTATAACCACAAGTTAAATTATGTAAGAAATAAATGTGTTGTGTTCCAATAATAAATTAAAGAATTTTTTTTCATGGGATGAAATAGCATTTAGCTGAGCAATGCAGGCAAAAATATTCAGTTCAGAGGTTACTCAACTAACATTATGACGGGAAAAGCATACCTTGATAAGGGAAGCTTGTACTTCCTTTTTTGTTTCATCTTTCTCACACAATTCTGCAAAATTACTGAAGGCAATTCCCTGTTTTGAAGCCCATTGTTCCAGGGCAGGTTGTACAGCCACTATAATGGCCACACAATAACTGTGAAATGGATCAGCATGCAGCACCAAGTTATCGACATAGGGGCTCACAATAAGAGCAGCCTCAACCTGTAAGCCAAATGTTAGTCCCAAGAAAATTCCAATAAGATTGGAAAGTTTGCAGGTTTTACCCTCATTAAATTTAATACCTTTCCTAAAGAGACATATTCTCCATGCTGAAGCTTGACAATGTCCTTTTTACGGTCAATTATCTCAAGGCAACCATCAGCATGAAACCGCCCAATGTCACCCGTGAAGAACCACCTCATTCCTCTCTCATCAACCTTTTCACAGCAAAGGAAAAACAGAAAAGAGAAACAATTGACACCCGTTGCTTAACACATTGCTCAGCATGTGGCTCCACAAAACCAATCTTGCTATGAAATTTTGAACTTTTACCTTATATACTTCCTTTGTTTTCTCTTCATTCTTAAAGTAGCCAACAGTCACACTAGGACCACCAATAACAATTTCCCCACGAGGCATTGGTGAATCACTAGTCAAATATCCACCTTCTGACCAATCAACTAACTGATATAACACAAAAGAAAAAAATTAATTAATACAAATTTAACTCCTGATTGCAGTAACCATGATCAGAGTCGGAGATGATAAATCAATAGCATAGCTCAATCTAGGGAAAATCTCACACATACAAGCGATTGTTTATCACCTTAATATATGTGCAAGGAAGCGGATTACCAACTCGGCCAACAGTCGAATCATCAAACTCCGAAAAGGTCCCACCAGCACAAGTTTCAGTGAGACCATACCCTTGGCCTATAGGAGCCCTGTACAAAGATGTTCAACACATCTTAGAGGCTTAAAAATGGAAAAAGTAAACCAAAACAATAACGGAAAACAAGCATGGGCAAAACTTAAACATAGGACAGTTTACTTTTGTGGCACTTGCCATGCCATGCCAAAAGATTAGGACAGTTTCATCATTTAATCGGAAAACAAAATTTAACATCTGAAAGACGTTTCAGAAGATTTTTAGGGTGAAATTATTCATCAATTTCTACAAAATGCTCCCCTAGTTTGCCTTCACCTCATTAAGAACCCATCTTATATTTTCCTTTTTTCTTTTGACATAGATCTGAAATAGTCCAATCTATATAGCATTTTATAGGACCCAAGTGTAATCTTTCATTACCGAATCATTCAGTTCCAACATGCCCAGAGGCCAGATTTCTCTTCAAGCTTTGGTATTAATGCTTGACAATCAAGAGTTTGACAGATTTGCAATCTTGAAAAGCTACAATGCATTAATGCTTCAGCTTTGGTATGAAACTAGGCATCTTTATTTTCCCTCGGATTTTTACTTAGATAATCATGGATGAAAACATATATCTTCAGATATTGGCAAAATACTGCCTAAAGCTCAAGTGGCCACATTCACAATGCATAAACTTTAGCTAACATTTGCTAAGGTCATACTAACCCAAGGCAAATGTTGATAAATCTTTGAGTATCAGCAGAAAGTGGAGCACCTCCAGAAAGCAAAAAACGGACACGACCTCCCATAACTGCCCTAACCTTCCTGAACACAAGTAAGTTCCAAAGAAGCAATTCTGGGCCCCAAGCTCCAAACCAGTTACCGTTCAATGCAGACAACCGACGGGCATATGCCAAGTCAAACAGTTTCTTACTTAGACCACCCTTCATGTCCACCTGGAGTGTAAAAAAAAAAAAAAAAAAAAATTAGTAACTGACAGATTTATCTGCGGAAAGGTGTCACTCAATTGTATCTGTGCATGCCTGTACATCTGTTTGCACTAACATGTGTGCACAGGTATATTCTGGTGCAGGATAGAGACAGAGATAGAAAGCAGAGCATGCTATAATTCCCTAACCTTCTTACGCACACCATCTCGAATACGATCAAGTATTGCTGGGACAGCTGCCATCACAGTCGGCCTCAGGACAGTGACATCCCCCTTTGTTCCCTTTTTTATCTTGTTTGATGTATCAGTCAGTGTTAAAGGAGATCCATATCCTATAGCACTTCCAACACCTGCTACTATGTTCTGCAACATGACCATAGAAGTACGTTACAACAGGCTGGAGGAAATCCTATATATCTATACATGATTTTCTGCATCAATCCAAATGTGCAAGCTTGCATTATAACATGCTATGAAAAACATAAAGCTCCAATTATTTTGTATTAAATTAACTCAAAAGTGCTCCATACCTCAGCAACTAATTCAAGTATATGAGCCAACGGTAGATATGCTAGATAAACATCCTTGCATTCAAGGCCAGGAACTATAGTCCTGACTGAAGAAACCACAGCTAGCACATTAGCATGTGTCATCATCACACCCTGTCCAAATTTGGCATAAGGGACTAAATAAGTATTATGTATTTTCCTCTTGGATGGCATGAAAGTGTCAAACATTTTTCAATAGACAGGTAGAAAGCACGAAAGTCCAATCTTACAGTAAAATAAATCTACAATATAAAATTAGGCCCAACCTTAGGCATCCCAGTACTCCCACTGGTGTACATTATTACTGCAACATCATTTGATAGAGGTAAATCAGCATCAGCAGGATTTTCTCGGCCAAGTTTTTCCACATTAGAAAGTGATATGACTCTCCAGCGACCATTCTGCTCCAATGATGATGCACTAGATGGAATTTCATCATCCATACATATCACACGTTTGACTGTGTCAAGTTGTCCACTTATGTTCACAAGTTTCTTTAGCTCTTTGTTCCCACAAATGACAGTTGTAACCTCAGTCTGAAGAGAAAAGCATGCACCATTGACATCAAACTACATGTCACATTAGGATGAGGCAGAATAATTGTTCGAGGTTCAAAATTGCAGTCATCATAGTGATTTTCATCTATTAACATCCAAACAGCATCATACATCAATTCATGGAACTTACCAACATTACAGATTTGGAGTTTTACTAGCCTACAAACTATCAACCAGAAACCTAGACTAGTATCCTCCCACCTCATCCAGGAAACCATATATACAGAACAAATTCCTGAATGTCAAACGTAATGTACTTTGATCTAAGAATATAAAATTACAGCAAAAAACTAGACTTTTGCAGCACAGAAACCTGAAATAGACTTCAAAATATATTTTGATATTTAAATTATTATTCATATATTTATAAATTATTATTCATACTTAAATAATATATTTAACAAAAGTAAAAAGAGTTTCCTTAGGAATATTTACAAACATACTTGTCATGCATGAAGTCTTTGCACGACCATTTTGTACCACTATACTACTAACACATTTATTATGTCAATTACTGCTTCTAACCCACAAGTTTCCCCCCAGATTGCCTACCTGTACACAATCAGAAGTATCAGAATTCGAGTTCTGCACTTGAATAATGGTACAATCTTAGGATCCAAAAATTACACTACTCTCTAAAATTGAATTGCTATTTGAATGTTACAGATATTGTATACACATTGCTTATCTCAAGTATCATACTAGCACTATCATTCTAAATACAAGCAGAATAATCAAGCATCTACAAGACCATTCCACATATAGCCAGAGAAAGATAGCGAACCTCATTTAATGAGTAACACAAAGCCTCTTCTCCCAAAGATGCGTAGATAGTAACCACAGTAACATTCCTCCTAAAGCAACCCTAATACAAAGGAAAAAAAAATCCCATCAGCGCTTATCATTCAATCAATAATAATAATAATAATAACATAAAAATGAAGCTTAACCTGCAAGGCAATAAACCATTCAGCTCTAGTATCAGCAAAAATGGCAACACGTTCATCTCTTCTGTGACCAATCGAAGCTAACCCAGAAGCAAAGTTGGAAACTTTATCAAACACTTGACCATAAGTCATCCATTCATACTCTCCTAAATGAAGTTTCTCAAAAGGCCTTCCGTCCTGCCCGACTTCAATCTCTTTAGAGATCAATTTTCTTGTGCCAAGCAAGAATTTATCACTATACCTGTGACATGCAAATTCAAAAAGCTGAGCAAGAGTGGAGACGCCATCCCAGGCAGTTTCTAAAGGCTTTGAGAACCCAGCATTCCTTATGGCGTAACCAGGCTCGCCACCAACATCAACTGGAACTCCTCGTTTCTTGGAATTGTTGCCTCTTAAACTGCGCCACAGCAACGTGACAACAAGAGGAACAAGAACACTAATCGTATATGCAGTCATATTCTTCGAATACCCAATTCCAAATCTTGAACAAAAAAGAAGAACAGATTCAATTTTTTTACGAGTTCGAAACAGAGAGAGATCGGAGTAAGACATGCTTCAAAGAACAAAAGAAATTCAACAAAATGGCTTTACCTTGAAATGGGAGATGAAACAAAAAGATGTGAGCTTATTATAAGCTTAACATTAGGGATGAAACGGTGGCGTGTTGGGTGTTTACTGCCGGTCGTGGCGACGAAGAGATCGAGAGATGCAGAAGTTGGAGTCTCAGGAGACAGTAGCTCTTCTGTGTTGTGTTGTGTTGTGTTTGTTTTTCTTATTTTTATTTTTTAGACAAAACAAAACACAAATACAATTGGCCACTTGAGAACCATACTTCTGTCATAAGGTGTGTGGGGGAGTAAATATAAGATCTGAGCCGTTGAATCAGTAGGTGATGGAGATTGATGGTGCGGTTGAGATCGTGTGTTGGCAGTAGATGGATTAATCACGACCGTCAATTCTCTTTTGTTCTCTTGGTTTTTTTGTTATCTATTTGCATAAGGCTCAAAATCGACTTTTTAATTTTTATTGGCCACTCATACTACATTTGGGAAAAAAAAAAAAATTAAACTAGAAACCAGGAAAAGTAAGGTAGAGAAAAAAAATAGTAATATCAAAATTTAAAAAATAAGAAAATTAAAATTTTATTCTTTCTCAATTTTCTATTAGAACTAACAATGTTCAAATCGGTTGATATGTGATTATTTTCATTTAAATAACATCTAATTGGTAATTTAAATAAAAAAAGAAATAAATAAAGTGTGTATTTAGAGAATAATATATATATAGAAGTTATTTAGTTTTAGAACATATTTTATATTTTTATATTTTTATTTTTATTTCTTATTTTTCAAATAAAAATTAAAATACTTAATTATTATTATTATTATTATTATGACTACAACAATTTGATGTATGATTAAATAACTAGATATTAAAATTTTTATTTTTAAAATTATATTATTTAAAATAAAATTTTAAAAATTATTTAATTAATTTACTATTAATAATTCATTAGTATCTATATTATTTGACTTTGTGAGAAATTCATTTTTAATTATTATTTGTTTAAATGTGATAAATAATTTCTACGTGTTTAGAGAAAAAAATTACCATTCATAATCTATTTTTTATTTTTTTCACAATATTTCTAAACAAATAAAATTTTAAATTTGTTTAATTAATTATACCAAAATAAGTAAATATTTCTCAAAATCTGAAGAAAAATTCTCCTTGTAATCTAGACAGCAGGAGTTTTCCTTCCTAATGCTTGCACAGCAGTTTTGTA
>CATIWK010029225.1:0-13248 GCA_949634005.1 Mallotus japonicus | reverse complement strand
GTCCAAATTTTGACACGTACCTCTCCTCATAATTCAATATTTAGCTCTAAACGCTTATGTGTTGAATTCTAAAAGTTCATATTTTTTAATTAAAAAATATAAATATTTTATTTTATTTAAAACACTATAATTCTATTCCATCTAAAATATCTCTCTCCTACCCCACCAAAAGTTATGTTTTTTATTTCACTTAAAACATCTCTCATCTATTCAACCATAAATATATCTTTCTCTTCTATTTATTTAACGTAAATTCTACTATTTGACTCAATATTTTTGAATTGAGTATTTTTCTATTTTTCTGTTATTCATATTCAAAAATAAGGTATGTTCTTCTCTACTAAAATAATTTTGTTTATTTTTTATTTTATTGTGATTATATATTATGTTAATTTTGAAAAAATTTTGTTGTTTTTATTTTTGTTGGAATGTTTTGTTACAGTACTTGAAAGCTGCAGAACGAGAGATATTGGCTCTTTCTGCTGATTAGTATACAAAAACTTATCGAATTGTATAGCTAATCAATGTTAATTAGTGTGAATCCAATAATTTTGTTAGTCTGTTTGAAAATATTAATGTTATAATTATATTTGATTTTCTTAATATTTTTTCTTTTTTAGTCTCAAATTCAATTTTTTTGTTTTTTTTCTATTTTTCCTCTTTTTTAAATCCTAACTCTCTAATGATGTAGCATCACATGCTCAAACAACACATCATTCTCAATATTGTTATAAAAATGATTGCTTTCAGTAGTTATTTTTAATTTGTCTCCAAATGTATTGATTTTTATATGATATTTTATTATAGTTTATGATTAGCTAATTGTTTGGTTAAATTTGATAATTTAATTTAAGGATAATTTTGTTTTATTTATTTTAGTTTTCATCCTATTTTTCATTTCATTATATTTATTTTAATTACAATTGTTATATATATATATATATATATATGAACTTTAAAATATATATTATTCACAGTCCGTGCAACACGCGGATTGACGACTAGTTTTTTCTAAATATGATATAAGATGTGGATAAATTATAGGGAAAAATAGTGCTTTTAATTCAGTAAAATTAATTGGAATAATATTTTAAAAAAAACATATATAAAATAAAAAATTGATTTAAATCGCCTATGTCAAGAGCTCAATGGACTATAAAAATAGATTAAAAATTAAGAATATCGTAAAAACTTTCTTTATATTTATACATTTTTTCATTGTTTCTAAGTAAAAACATATATAGTTATTTTTTCAAACAATTTTTCCTGAAATATATTACAACATAATTAATTTATTTAATTGCATCACATAATACAATAGTACACATAATTTTAAATATTGATGTTGCATCACATAATACAATAGTACACATAATTTTAAATATTGATGTGGCTACTGATATGTCATTCTATGTGTCAATTGGCATAAGACAATAAAATACAATTTTATATTAATAATTGCAGTCGAAAAAATAAAAATGAAATAACCGATTTTTTAGATATATTCTTAAACATTTTAGTGCATCAGAATGTAATATTAATAGAGTTGAAATTTAAAAAATAATATAAATTTTAACAAAATAAAATTTTATTAATTTTAACGAATAGTGGAAGATTTAATAGAATAAATATAAAATCATGTAAAAATCTTAAAAAAATTTTGAACATTTACAAGTTTTAGTAGGATGATTTCGACTCCACAAACTTAAAAGGTATCTCCATTTCAGTCCAGCAAACTTAGAATTAAGAAATCTCACACCTCTCCATCTTCATTGCTTCATATAAATCCATTTATGCATAATTATATTCTCTTCATACAAATAATTTAGAGTTCTTTACTAACAAACTAATTAACATGTATCTATACACACATATTGACATATAAGTGAAATATGTGTCAAGAACTCTTCTCTTCTAGCATAATAGGCAGCTCCAGATACTCACCACCTCTCTGAATCTTCAACTTTACTGTGTCCCCAACATTATAGTCATCCAACACTTTGTATAGCTCTGCTCTGCTTTTCACCTGATGAAACAAAGCATCAACATGTCATTAACTGATGTTTTGCACTACCATTTCTTATGTTTTCTAGTCCTGATTATGATCTATACAGGTTTATTGCATGTTTCAACTGGGTGCCAAGGAAGCTTCATTGCACCAAGTAAGTGATTAATCATGCATTTCAGAATAAGAGAACAGCATTAAAAAGTAGTTTCAGCCAGATGGAACTCACAGGTTTGTTGTCCACTTCAACAATAATATCTCCAAGCACTATATTGCCAGCAAAACCCCTTGTGGTAGCAAGTAGTCCAGCCTTTGCTGCAAGACTATTGCCTGGAACCTACATCACCATAAAAAGTTACAACTCCAACCTTTAATGCCCAAACCTCAGAGCAGACAATTAATGCATTTCACTAATTGAACAAGATTCTATGGTCAGTCTGTGACTAAAATCATCGATGAGGTGAAAGTTAGACTTCACAGTAGATCACGGGGAAGCAGATACGCAAAGAGGGAGATCAACAATCTATGGTTTTTATGCATATTCAATGTTGTACCTTCAGGATCAGAGCTCCATTTCGAACATTAAGTTGATTAGCAATTAGATCAGGAGCAATTTCCACGTTCAAACCAGCTCGAGCAACCTAATAAAAATGAACCTTGGTACTCAGACAAATTTTGACGTAGAACAGACAAGACTCTCTACTCCAATTGTAAGGAATAAGAACTTAAATGTGCAAGGCAAGAATCTGAGTGTACAAACAATTATCGAGAAACACTTACTTTGCCAAACTGAATCAACTGAGGTACAATCTTGAGCACTGTTGAGGATGGGATGGCAAATCCTACACCAGCAGATGTTCCTGCATTGTAAAACCTACAGTTCAACTTATGTTGGAAGCACATGATTCTTGAAAAAATACCTTAATAAAATCACAGGCAATAAATTTTACCTGTCTGAGTAAAAATTGCTGTATTAATTCCAATAAGACTTCCTTTTGAATCCAATAAAGGACCTCCACTGCCATGACAAGAAGAAACAGCAAAACAGCAGCAATGCAAAAATCAGGCAGCTTATTTACTTGCACATATGTAGATAAAGGCATATACAAGCAGTACAGGCTCAGAAGCATCTGAAAGTATCCAAGATATTTCAAAATATGAAGAGAAAAACAATACAGAAAGATGGTTGCAGTAACCAAGGGATCAATCAACCGTCTCAATAAGAATGAGTTTAAAACTAACCTATTTCCCGGATTGATGGCTGCATCTGTTTGAATTCCACCACCAATTGTTACGCCAGTTTGACTAAAAATTTCTCGATTCAATCCACTGATTACCCCTACTGTAAGAGTATGATCAAAGCCAAATGGATTCCCAATTGCAAGACACTGCTGCCCAACTCTCAGAGAAGAAGATTGCCCCACTTTAATTGGCTTCAATAGATTGTCAGATGCCTCTACCTTGCATTTAAAGCATATTGAGACAACATTTTATGCTAGGAAGTAGATTCACAAAACAGACATTGCATGTTCGTGACACATTGAGCATCATAATGACATAGGAAATATGACTACAATGCCTATGATTGGTTGTTTAGTTAATGATGGGCATTTGACAGATTTAGTTTGGGGAAATTTAAAGACATTCTTCTGCGTAAGGCCCGCTGGAGCATCCAATGTGTGAAACATGGATTTGCTAGAATTTGAAGTTGAACTACTTCAGCATTTGCCCTTGTTGTCACTGTTCTGAAGGATATGGACAGTCAAGTCTGTATCTAAATACAGGCATAAATAAAGGAGAAGAGCCATATCATTCTCAGACATCTAACAGCAATTTCACATAAACCATCTGCTTGCAAGGGGGGCAAAGATCACCTGGACTTTAATATTCAATCATGAATGCAAGCTGGGTTAGGAGCAGGAAAATTGCATGGCCACTTGATAAGCAGCCATATTCTTAAGTTGAATATCCAACATGTACCACAGTGTTCATAATAGGTGCAACTGATGTTGGCAAGCAGAGCAGAAATAAAAAAACGAATGGCCAACCAAACAAATGGACATAAAGCAACCAAAAAAATGAATGGGCACAAGAAATGCATATTAGAACCCTGGAAAATAAATACCTTCAAGACAGCGAGGTCCTTGGCACGGTCAGCACCAATCAATTTACCCTCAAAGTTCTTCTGCACCCTTTGGGAAGAACAAAGAAAATTGCCAGTTACATACAGTAGTAATCATCCATGGATTCCAATTTGTGCAAAACACTTTAACTGCACAGTACAGTTAAGTTCAGGTGCGAAGTCAAAGGGCACTAATTAATCTCACCCTTCTGATGCAAGAATATTAACTCGTGCAACAACTTGGCCAGGGCTTGGATTTCTTGAAAGGGCATTGCCTATCACTAGAAATTACAAAGATACAGCTATTACCTTTCAAATTTACAGTACTTCACTACTCGTAAAAAGCATCAACTACTAACCACCATTTGATCATATTAGATAATTTGCTTAGTATACGCACAATACCACAAACAAGCCTGAGGCAAGAATTTGGTGTTTCAGATCATTACCATGATAATTTGTCACAATGTGTCCCTGTCCATCCCAAACTACTCCAGAACCATTTCCTTCAGGAATCTGGGAATGTTTGACAGGAATCAATTTTCACTGAAAGGGTAGTATCTTCAAGTACTAGTATACACATTAAGACAACAAATTCTCTCTTTTTCCTTATGGCCTTGCAGGTAAATGAGTAATTCAGTTTAGCTTAAAGTGGGAAGAACACCAGTTAAATTACCTCAACTACACCAGTTACATTGAGTTGTGGGCGCAATGTTACATCAAAAATATTGACAACAGAGTATGTATTCCTTTCAAAGAGTTGGACAATTCTTTCCTGCCAACAACGACTATCATATTGGTATAATCAAGAAAATGACTAATTACTATCAAATTGTCAAGAATTAGCTATGTGTAGCTAATAAAGTTGAAAAACACAAACTAACCTCAGAAGGGAAGAGAGCTCCAGAAGGGAAAACAGGTGGAGTAACTTGCTCAACTGTCACAGATGGATCCCCTAGTGCTTGTGCTTGGTCTGTTAATTATCAACAATTTATAACTTGCACAGCAGCAAATCAAGCAAAGTTCTCTGAAAAACTACTTCACATTTAGAAAATTCTTACCTACACTGGTGTAATACATTCTGCCACTAGATGAGAGACAAGACAAGAATGAATAATTACAACTAATCAGGTACTTGTCACTAATTCATTACTCAAATGAAAAGCATTGAAGTGCAATATATCCAGAGTAAGTAACATAAATCAGAATGTACAAATTTAAGGAAAAGATGGAGTAAATTTTAAAGCATGAGCATTATTAAATAAGCTGAATTGAAATTTCGAACCTGATAAGTACCTTGTAGGATGATGATGATAGCCCAAGTACATGAACAAACTCGTAAGCAACATTCGACGTGTTATGGTGCTATTTTTGCATAACATTTCTTTACAGTACACATACTTGGTGGCACCATCTTTACTTGATGCAGCTCTACAACATACATCATTAAAATGCAACGAAATCACTATAATCATATACTACTCAATTAAATAATACAGTGCAAGAAAAGGCAAGGCAGTGCAGACCTGGAAGTGGAGATGGACTGAGAAGAAACGGGGTCGTTTTGAGAACCATTGAAAACAGAAGAACATAGAAAATGGCGACGACCCAAGAAGAAGCGTCTTGGTATCATAGCGATTCTATCATGATTAGAAGAATGTGAAGTTTTTTGCAGCAATAGCAGTGACCATGAACAATAACAATAATTGCATGCCAGCATTTGCATTTTCTCTGTTTTGTTTTATAAAATTATATTGAAAATGTAAAAATTGAGGAATCTAAGCAATTTATTATGAAAAAAAATGGCAATTGGCAAATGGGTTTTAGGTGCTGGTTAAGGGTTATAATGCATCAGTGACAGGCAAGAAGAAGAAGAAGATAAGGGTTAAAGCTAGGACCAGCAAGCTCAGATACACTAAAGGCGGAGACAGTTAATCTAGTTACGCATGAATTTACAAAAGTAACCCCGAAAAAATTTCACTGCATGGTAAAATTTTCTATAATTTTAAATTTACCTTATTATTTAATTTCTAGTAGGGATATTTTCAATTTTGGACCGACCAATAGACAATAAAAGATAATCTGAATCTGAAATGTGTGTACAAGGAAATTTTTCATTGAGGCTAGACTTGGACCTGCTCACATGGAGTCTGGACTTGGCAATTTTCTTATTTTATTACAAAATTTTGTTTAACACTATTTTTTTAAAATAGGGAAGTGATGCAACTTAAATATTGGATAGGGATTTTTACACTCCCCTCATTTACTTTTGCACTTCTTCTTTTATTTTTTGGAATTTCAAGTTACATCAATACCCTTTTGTTTAAAATGTTTATTTTTTCATTAACTACTATTCCTAAACTATACTTTTTTTATATTTTTATCTAAATTTACTATTTAATGTTTAAAATTATAAAACTACTTGTGATTGAACTTACATTTTTTTTCCATTAAAAAACATAGCATAATCAATTTTTTTTTATAACCATTCTTTACTTTTTAATTTGTTTAGATAATTATAAAACTTACACCAATTATGATATTTCCAATATTCGATAATTATAAAACTATTTGAAATCGGATGGATCCAAAAAGAGGGTAAAGCCCTCTCTATACTTTAAACTCACAAAGGGTAAAGCTATCTTATCAATTATTTTCTCCATATAAAACTCAAATCCAAAATTTTATTTAAAATAATTCAAATTTAGAGATGTTGATTTTTTTTAGAAGATTTACCTTATATATCAACCTACAAAATGTGTTCACTTTCAGCATTTCATATGAAAGAGTTGATGAAAAGATGTTGAGTATTGTATATAATAGTTTATACTATCATTATTTTCATTATTATTTCACTAACGATTGTATCATCTGCCTCCAAGATTCCATCATTCTAATAATTATTAATATTTTAACTGGTAAATACAGCCTATTACTTTCATTGCTCTGGCCAATCAAAAGACTCATGCATGCAGGCCATTTCAATTAACTTTCATGTGTCATCTCTTAATGGGGCCTTAAGTAAGCTAGGCCACCTGAATAATCTTCATTAATTAATGTCATTAACATGTAAAATTGCCTTGTAATTTTGTAATACATGGATGAATTTTTTTTGTTTAAAAATATTAAACTTGATTTTGTTTTTGCATTGTCATAATTATATAAATTCTTTGCTTCTATGCCTCGAACACTAAATTGGAATCTTAAACTTAATTATCAATCAAATTGTATATATATATATATATATATTACCAAATTTTCATTATACATCTACCTCTCTGAAAACCAATGGATACATTTTCACCCTTTTCTTCATTCTTAAGCACAGAAAAAACAGATTTAGTAGGATTTTAAAAATAAATAAATAAATTCGAACATTGTCACTATTAAAATTTTGAGATGAATTGTGCCAACCATGATTGACTCATAACATTATTTAATTCTACCCCAGATGGCTACATGAAAGTATATATCTAGTGACATATCTTGGCTCTTATATCCCAAATGATAAGGTTTGAATAGTAACTTATCATATGTAGGAAAATATAGTTATTTTTTATAAATTTTATAATTAAAGTGATCATATATATATTATATTTCTTAAGAAGGTTGCTTTCAAAGAGATTACCCTCATGTCTCACCAATAGATAGACTTAGTACAATTATATACATCATCAGAGAAAAAAGAGTATTTATGTCTAGCATTTAAACAAAAAAAAAAGATAATCATTGAAAACATTAAATTAAGATCATGATGATGCATAAGGTGGTAATTATTTTTGGACACTTATTGCAAGATTAATTGTGAGATTAATTAAATAAAAGAGTTGCTATTGTTGACTCCTACTTTCACAACATGATTTTCCATTTTTGTCTCTTTAATGGATCAATGTATAGAAGTAGTTGGTATTTGGATTGTTAACTTGTTGTATAAACAAGCTCTAAACTTAATCTTCAAATAATTGCTTATTAATAAATATTCCTAGAGAGTATATAGAAAAAAAAAATTCATTAAAAAAAGAGATTACAACACAAAAAAATATACACCAAAAGAAAATCATAGATCGTATTTTATACTTAGGCTTGATTAATTAGTTTTATGGATAATTTGCTTAAATTGTCTATGAGATGCTAATTTTATAGTTGTATTAGTTCATTCTAGTGCTAGTGAGAAAGTAGTTAAGTGGTTGCTCCTATATAACATTCTGAGATACAGATTTTGAATTTTGTTGTCGTTAATTTGTAAAATTTATTTACACCTAATGTAAAAGGAGAGGACTATCCCCTTTTATATAGTTCATAAATGTCTAGATCATATGAACTTTCTATTAATCAAAATGCTTATAAATATAAAACAATATTAAGCCTTTTTTTTTCATTGCCTCACTTGAGCAAATTAAAGATAAGTATAGTTCAGAAAAATTTCCTTGTATATAATAAAATAATGGAAGATAATTAGGAAACCATGTAAAAGGGATGGGGAGCTGCTTAGATAAAAGTATATATAATATATACACAGAATTTAAAGCATATATTACACTGAAAAAAATACTGAAAGCAATTTATTTTAAAATTATTGGCCTAACATTGATGTAGATTTTCTACATTGGAAAACATTATTATGTTTAACAAGCTAAAAGGGTCACAAATAAAGAGATTAGAAAGTTTTAGTATAGTTTTAAGTAAAAAATATATGTAATTTTTTTCTTTTAACTTGAGCTGCACTCATGGGATGCAAACCCTAGGTGAAGAATCAGACAAAAGGGTTTTAAACCATGGCAATATATTTGGGGAATATCACTTGATTTTGGACTTCTCATTTGGCATTTGACCAATTGATGTAACGTATTTATTAAATTAATGGTTATTAAATTATTTGCCTTCTATCTAGTAGACATGGTGAGCAAACTTAAGCAGTAATCAATTATACTTTACATAAATAGAATGCACTGTAGCAGTGATTTTTAATTTCAAGTGCAATGCCATTGAAAAAAATGACATAGATATATAATTATGTCTCAAATAACATTTACATATACAAAGGGAGATTAACAAAGGGAAGTTAATTTCATTCTAATGTTTGTTTTTTTTTTCTAAATTGAAAATAAGGGTAAGAGTCTAGAAAACAACGCTTTATTAATTTTTTGAATATAATAAGAGATTTTCACTTTTTTACAGTATTAGAAATCGAACCCTGACTTCGTTAATAACTTGGAAGGAAATTTCATTATTTAGTTACTTGATTTTAAGCTACTTTAATTATTAATAAGGTAAAGTGAAAAAAAATATCTCATTTTATATATTCCATGATAAAAATAATGTTTTTTTTTTTTTGAAATAGGAAAATAATGTTATTGTTAAATTCCAAATTGTTAAAAATAATGTTATTGTTAAATTCCAAATTGGTGGATGTTATTATAATAATTACATGATATAAGACAATTCTTAAAGAAATTTGTTTCTTAGCATTTGCTATCAACATTATTGATTTTTCATATACTTGCAAAGTTTTTTTTTTTTTTTTAAATATTAAAGTAGAATATTCAATCTTGACCTTGTCTATTTTCCTAGAAATTCTTCTATTCACACAAAAACATTTATGATGATCTTTTCCTCTCTATATTTGTCATATAATAAGGGTTAAGCTAATACTTTAGAATTAATGTAGATATGTTATATATGATGTAATTTGGCATCACTAGTCAAACCAGCAATGTACAAAAGGTCGTTGAGCTGCTTCTTTCTTACAGTTTGTTGAACGGTTCTTATTTACCACCATGCACACACATTCGTCCATCCCCATTAGCCTCAACGTGTATTTTAGTCCAAGTTTCCCATTATCATCTTACTACAACTTGCTAATGTCATTCTATTTACACCTCAAAACTATAGTATTCATAAGAATAATTGTGGCTAGATTATGATTGTAATTTGGAAATTTTTTTTTTTTTTGTGTTTTTGAGGAATAAGAAAATCATTTGTCTTTTTTAAGATTTAATCATTTGGTATGATTTTTTTAAGAGATATATATAAAAATTATATCATCAATAATTAATATTATTAGTAATATTAACCATATGTTCAAAAGTGGAATTACTTATCCTGTGCAATTAAAATTGGATCATTTTAAAATTTCTCGTGCAGTTAAGGTGTTATAAAACATCTTATTCCACCTATACTAGTTTTTTTTTGTTTTTGGTTTTTCACTATATAGTATTGTGAGTCTGAAATGGGATGTGAGCCATAGTGGAAAAGGTGGAAATTTTATAATCTGGAGGCATATATAACCTTAGATATTATTCTAATAAATTTAAATAGCCATTGTATTAGGATCTATGATTTTCCAATATTATTGTCAACAAAATTAATTTTTTATTTAACTGAAACAATGTTAATATGTTAATTTTTGTCAATAGATAGAAAGAAAAATTGAAAATCGAGCATACAATTTTCATTTAACCTATTAAGACTCATAAAATTAGCCAATGATGTTTAATCTAATGGTCAAGTTCTCATGACATCATTTAGAAATCTATAGTTAAATTTCTCATCCCAATCTGTAATGATAAAAAAAAAAAAAAACATATGGTTAATTTAACTTTTTTTTAACAGAATAATTAATTTAACTGAATTACTAAAGGATCTGCATAAAATCCAAAACTAGGAACTCTCTGACAGGTAACATGGTGATATGTGAGCAAAGAGAATGAAATAGAAGCTGAAAGAAAATAGAATAAAAAGAGCATTTTTTTAGATCCTAGGAAACCAAAATTAAAATTCTTTTTCAAAGGGAAATTTGTAAAGAACTTTATATATATATATATGGATTAAATATAAATCTAACTGAACCTTTTTTGTATTATTGGAAGTTGTTCCTAGATAGCCTCCCATAACATACTATAATTAATAATTTTACAAAAAACAATTCAACCAAAAGATTAGTATGAAGCAAAATGGTAAAAAAAAAAATTATATATTATGTATGACATTGGACTCTTGGTTTGTCACATTGTCTTTAATTTAATTTTGTTTTGAAGACAAAATGGAAGTGTTTTTCCATTGTGAAAACAATTTGATTCTACAATTTACAAATCCCAAAAAGACTGCTAATTTTATAGTCTCTTTAAGATCTTTAAATTGGATTTGAACAGCTCCTTATAAAATTCAAGAAACCACTCCTTATAAAATTCAAGAAACCAAGGACAATAGAGTAGAGAGCTTCATTGGAAGCTACTATTCTTTTCTTGGCTTCTGTTCCTTTTTCTAGCAGCTGCTAAAGCTTAATTAGCTTTCAAGTAGTGTTCTTGGTTTTCACATAAACAAGCACTCTAATCCATTACAAGGCCCGCCCTGAAAAGGCGGCCTAAGCTTCGGAGGCAGACTCCATTTCAGGAAGCATATTACTGTTACAACCGTTGCTCTCTTTGGAGCTTTTGTTTATGTTCAAGAACTTGCAGCTTTGATTTTCAGATTTTCCTGAACACAAGAACACCTACTTCTAAGTTCTGAGTTTATACAGATACCCAAGTAACTTTTTTCCCTATTCAGCTCTCTAGATAAAGAGTTGAAGGAAAGGAGTTAAGAGAGCTTGAAGTGAAGAAGAAGAAGAAGAATCATGGAAGCAGAGAAGCATGATGTTGATAAGAATATTTATGTTGATAAGAATATTGATGATGTCATGTTGCCCGGATTTCGATTTCATCCGACTGATGAAGAACTTGTTGGTTTTTACCTCAAGAGAAAGATTCAGCAGCGATCATTGCCTATTGAGTTGATTAAGCAAGTTGATATTTATAAATACGATCCTTGGGATCTTCCAAGTAAGATAAGGTTGCTTTTATGTTTTTATTATGATTGATGATCATGGTGCATAGTTTCTTAGTGTTGTTTTTTTTTTTTTTTATGTTGTTGCAAGAAGAGCTCGCGACTACAGGGGAAAAAGAGTGGTATTTTTACTGTCCAAGAGACAGGAAATACAGGAACAGTGCGAGGCCGAATCGAGTTACAGGAGCAGGATTCTGGAAGGCAACTGGCACAGACCGTCCGATTTATTCAGCTGATGGCACTAAATGCATAGGCTTAAAGAAGTCCCTTGTTTTCTACAGAGGTAGAGCTGCCAAAGGCATTAAAACTGACTGGATGATGCACGAGTTTCGACTACCTTCTATCGCAGAACCATCACCACCACCAAAGAAACTCCTTGACAAAAGCCTTCCTCCTAATGTACTGATTCTGCATTAATACAGTTTTTAATGTTTCTAAATACTGCTGATTACGTTTAATGATAGATCATCAATTTGTTTTTTCACAGGATGCATGGGCTATTTGTAGGATATTCAAGAAAACAAACTCTATGGCACAGAGAGCTCTGAATCATTCTTGGATGACCCAGTTGTCTGAAACTGCAGCTTCTGATATATTTAACCAAGGAGCAGCTCACTGCACTCAGTTCAGTTCAGAGAACATTTCTTGCACAACTGAAATTGGTTCAGTTTTCCAAATATGCACAAACACTACTGACTTGCAACAAGCTTCTTCTTCCAATTTCTCTGCTATAGACATATCCTCTTACAAGCCTATTAATCCGACTGTCGAAAAGTCTTGTCTATTTCCTGTTCCGAATGGAGATCATCATCTTGCAAGCAATAGCTTTATGTTTTCGCCACTCGAAATGTCAGGTCCAAACAAGTGCAATGCTGCTGTTGATGCTTCTTGTCTGCTACTGAACCCTGGTTCTGAAAGTATAGACTTTCAAGGGTCAGAACAACAACAGCAACAACATCATCATCATCAACAATTCAGCGGATTCTCAATCAGTTTACCACAAGAAACACAATTGGAAGTAGGTGAAGACGAAACATCAGGATTGAGGAAGAACCAAAGTGGAATGCATAATGATAGCAATCAATGGGGAAGTATGAGATCCAATATTGGGTTTCCCTTCAGTTTGCCACCAAATTTGCCATGGGATTCACCACCTTGTCCTAGTGAAATGTCATCTACTTATGATTCAACAAACAAATGCTATACTTAAATCCTTTTATCATAGAGGAAATTGGATTTCAGAATAGCATTTTGTCTGCTAAATATATGCAGGATTTTCTGCTAAATAGTTAAAGTT
>CATIWK010029211.1:0-22143 GCA_949634005.1 Mallotus japonicus | reverse complement strand
AGGAATTGTTAAATGTGAGATATATATATATATATATATATATATATATATCTCACATTTAACAATTCCTTTATTTTGTTCTTATGTCTTTGAGAATAATAAAAAATTTAAAGATAAAAATGCAACATAAAGAATATAGGTATATGCTAAAAATTATATAAAACTTTAACTCAAGAGAATAAATTAAACATTAAAAAAATGCAAATAATAATTTCAAATTTTTTATTACAGAGGATATGCTTATGTTGTTTTCAACTTTGAATACCACAAAGTCGATGCTTCTCCAATTTGAGACTTACTCTGGTTGAAATCATGTAATAGGAGCCACTTTATTATTTTGAAACGTGATTCTTCACTGTTTGGAAAAAAGGAAAAAAATTAATTTTTATATCATCAAAAGTAATTATTTGTTTTATTATCTTATATTTAGAAAAAATTTGCTTGATTTTATATCATCGGGCAATGCAATTTGTCGCATGGTATTGATGACAAACACTCCATAATCATCGATGTTAGTATTCAAATTATGAATATAAGTCAATATAAATATATCATATATATGTATTATTATGAAATCATCAGAAAACATTTACTTACTAATTTGGTTGCTTTAGTCCTAGAATATTCTTAAATAGCTTGAACTCTGAAATTTTATCCATCGCATAAGAACTAAATTGCAATTCTTTATCAAGAAGTGTTTGGAGTGTCTTCATCTACATATTCAAAAAAAAATTAAAAAATATATTTGCATCTTCATCTGCATATTCAAAAAAGATTCTTAAATAGCTTTAAACTTATTTGCATGCGATATAGTTACTGAACCTTAAGGTAGCTTCAAATGATCATTCAAAGCATTATCTTCATCATTCAAAACATTATCTTGATGATTCAAATAAGGTCCATCAAACTTTGACTTAGCTTCATGAGATCCAATATCTTCACTATGCTTTTTTTTATCCATTCGAGTTATTAGTTGAATTGCCTCCATATGATTCATATCAGAGGATGAATCAGCTGTCAGGAGTACTGAAGAGGCCTAATTTGATATGTTGAACTGGTTTACTAAACATATCAAGTGATAACTATGAAATTAGCTACTATAACACAAAAGAATGGTAATGCTTTTGATCATCCATTACTATTCAGAGGACTTTTTGGACTTTATAACTTAGAGATGAGAGCCTTCACATCTGCATAAAAGGAAGAGCTACCCTTTCATTAGTAGTTAATTTAAAAATTTCATGTACTAAAAAGAAAATTAAATAGATAAAGCGATGTAAGTAATTAAAAAGAAGTAGCAACCTCCAAGCCTTAGGCTTCTACAGTATGTGCATATCATATGGTATTCTCAACAGTTTTGGATTAATGTTGCGCTTGTACAATTTTTTGTATATATTGTTTCTTAAATGAAATTTTGATTTATCAATTATTTTTTCGGGAGATCTATTCAACTTTTAACTAGGTCACAGCTTAATAGAATCCTGAGCATATCGGTTTGTGCTTGTATCTTAAAATTCATTTAAACTATAGGAGAAAAAATTTCTTTACCACTTCATTGAAATCTTCCTGATGCGGCATATGTTGGAAAAAAAATTACAACCACCAGCTTGTAAAGACACTAAAGAGTATAGTATGATAACCTAATTTTTGTTATTATTTTATTTTATTTTATTTTTTATTCTGGTTAGTGGTTACTAATCCAGTGAGGATTATCAAATACATCAGGCTCAGGTTAAGGATTTTATTATTATTATTATCTAGTGATCCTAAAACGAGTCCAAGAATAGTTTAAGCCATATATGCTACTAGGCATTAAGCAGCAACAGTAGTTTTGACGTGAGACCTTTCAAGGCCTAATTAGGCGGACCAGTTTGCTCTGAATATGGGTCTTAACTTGCTTTAAGAATTGGTTGTGAGCTTGAATTAGTGGTAGGTAACTGGTGTTCTTGGCCTTTGGCAAATACATTACCACTTGTACAGCTAGATATGGTACACGTACTAATCCAAATAAAAATTTGAATGTCATGACCCTGCATAATAGATTGACATTATATTATAGAACTAAATCCTATAAGGATTTGAACACCCATATTACTAAAATAAATCATATAACGATTTGAACACATATATTTCTAAACCTAAAATAAATAAGTCTGATGCATTATAAATATTAGAATTTCTAAGGCCAAAATATAAGCAATTTAAGTTCCACAAAAAAAAGATAGACTTAAACCTTCCATCACAAGATGAGCAAGAAAAACCACTAGACTTAAATGTTGTTCCCTCATAAATTTCGGAAGAAGATGAAATAGATTTTAATCTACCATATCATTTGTCACAACTTACAATGGATTATGGAACTAAAGAAGAATTTAACATGCAATATGGAAGAATTGAAGAAATTACAAACGAGAATGACATGGTCTTTTCAAATGAAGAAAATATAGAGGATATAAAAATCTAGTGTGCTGAGGATTTAGATGATAACAAGACAATAAATGCAAGGGACGAGGATAAGCAAGAAGAAGATATTATTATAGAGAACAGTGGCAAGTATAATTTATCGGCAAAGATAACTAAAGCTGCTAAAGATTGGAAAGAAGAAGACATCATGGAATTAACATTTGAATCAGTTCAAGAAGCTTACTAATTCTATAAGTCTTATTCAATGGAGATGGGTTTTGACATTCAATTACATAAAAAAAGGGAAGATCGTAGAACTTGTAAAATTAGAATGAGACGATGGGTATGTTCTAGCCAAGGAACTAGAGATATGAAGCATATACAAAAATGAATAGAATTAAAGAGCCAAAGCCTATCATACGATTCCATTGCAAAGCTTCATTTAAGGTGAACTTTGTAGATGTAGATAATCGCTACAAGGTAACTGAATTTTCTATTCCCCATAGCCATGACTTTGCGCCTATAAAATTTATACAATTCATACGTAGTCATAGGGATGTTAATGAAGTGCAAGTTGTAGAGATATTAAACCTTACGTCAGTTGGAGTAAAAACAAGTCAAATTATGGATTATTTGGTAAAAAATAATAGTTCTTATGAGAATGTTGGTTTTATACGACGTGACTGGTATAATTTTACGAGTTCAGAATCAAGAAAAGTTTTACTAGAAACTAATGCAAAAACAGCCATTAATTTTCTAATAGCAATGGCTGATAGCAATCCATGACTATATTGCAGGTATGATTTCAAAATTTTTCTTTTCTAAATAAATAGTGTGCATATTTTTTGATTCATTAACAATAATATCAAAAATTTTTTTTAAAATATATCAGTTTATTATAATATATAATAAAAACTGAAATAAATATTAATAGTTTATATTTTTAATATTAGTACTGTAAAACATAATTATTTTAAATTTTTTTTAGGTAGGGGGTCGATCAAAATCACAGATTGTGTAGACTATTTTGGGCCGATTCACGTTCTAGGATGGATTACAATAAGCTTGGAGATGTTTTAATTTGTGATGTAACATATAAGACAAATCACTTCAAAATGCCTTTGGTTATATTTGCAAAAGTAAACCATCATCGATCAACTATTGTATTTGCTTGTTCTTTGATAACTGATGAGCGAATTGAGACATATATATGGGTCTTTAGAATTTTTCTACATGCAATGGGCATGAAGAAACCTCAGTCAATTCTAACAGATGGGGATAAGGCAATGAGGGGTGCTATTAAATGTGTTCTGCCAGAAATAAGATATAGATTTTGCTCTTGGCATCTTGAGAGAAATGTAAAAGGAATATGCCATCAGAATGGGTTCATAAAGCAGTTCAATAGTTGTATGCTAAGCTTCTGTATAGTAGATGAATTTAAAAATAAGTGGGCAGAATTAGTTTCAAAGTATAATTCGAATATAGATAAAAAAGACTGAGTAAAGCAAATGTATGGAATAAAAGAGAACTAGGCAGATGCTTTTTTTAGAGGAATATTTTTTGCAAGCATGACTACTACTCAAAGATGTGAAGACTATCATTCTTATATAAAAAAATTTGTTCATGTACAATGGAGGCTTGTTGATTTTGTTAGTCATTTTGGTAATAGCCTTCGAAGGGCTCAAAATAATGAGGATTACAATGATTTTATTGCATAACATTTAGAAGTTTAACTGCAAACACATATGAACTCATTAGAGAAAGAAATAATGAAGATTTATACAAGAACTATCCATATGGAGGTACATAAAATACAATTTAAGTTTCAAATTTATTTTTAAAAAAATATATATCAATCAACTTCAATATATTAATGTTTAACCAAAAATAGGTACGTCTTGAAATTCAAAAAGAGTGTTTATTCAGAACAACACTTGTGGCAGACAGTGAAAATATGAGGATACATGTAGTCAACATGTACACAAATAAAGTGAAGGATGAAGTTGATAGAAGGGTTAAAATTCGAACTCAGGACATGGCCTTTTATTACTCATGTAAGAAGATGGAATGTGAAGGATTGCCTTGTAGACACATTTTTTATGTTTTGAAATAAGAAAAATTATGAAATTTCCAGAAAGTCTTATAAGGATATGAATTCTAGAAAGTCTAGAAAAATTATGTTTTCTAGATAATCTTATAACACTATCTAGAGCTTTAAACTTCTCAACACAGAATATGAAGGCATAACAGTTTGCTTCTCTACATTCCTATTGTTCAAGATTGTGTCAGTTGTCATCAAAAAATGATAAAATTTTTGCTATAGCAAAAGCATATATCAATAAAATTACAGATAGAGTGCGTCACATAGCAGCTAGAGTTGAAAATAATAATGTTCCACCAAGAAAAAGAAGATTGTTAGAGCAAGTTATAAAAGATCCTCCATTAGTTCAAACTAAAGGAGAAAAAGAAGGAGCTACAACTAAAAATAGAACAAGAAAATGTATAATGTATAATAAATTTGGCCACACAAAATCTAACTGTCGAATGCGTAATGTTGGTAAACAAATACCTGATAAGGACAAAATAGTATAGGTTTTTTTAATGTACTTGTTATTATTGTTCAAAATAATTTTTAAATGATGTAGTTTTTTTTAAATAGTTGTTATTATTATTCATATAAGACAAGTCTATCGATAAATGTTAAATTATACAACCCAAACAGTACCTTATTTGGCACGATTGAAAAGTATGAAAAAGAGATTTTGCCAAAACATAAAAGTTAAAGCCAAAAAAATAATGTTTATTAACCCACAATTTTTATATGAATAAAGTTGTTCTAGTAAAAATTTAATCCTAAAATGGATGTTATAATAAAAAATACACATTATCAACAAAAGCAACAAAAAACACAATGAAACCATATGCTCCTATAAATTTATATTAAAAAAAAAACCACAAGTATATCATAAGAACAAATTTTTAGAACAGCACAAAGAAAATCAATATTTAAAAGATCAATAAATGGTTGTTAGTAATTCCAATAAGTCCAGGCCTTCGATAGATAATTATGTAATCACACATCCCATGCTCAGTTATGCATAGTATCACAGTTTTATATCCTTTACATCTCAATTTAAATTTGCATGCAAAAAAAAAAGTAGCTATGCTAAAACAAATGGTATGAAGAATCGTAAAACATCTACTGGTACTAAGCTAAATCAGCTTAAACTGCATACTGATTGCTTGCAATGAAACAATTTTAAAGGAATAAAGTAACATAATCACTTATTAACATTAATAAAAAATCTCAGATATAACGCAAGCATAAATGCACAATGGATATGACTCCTATAGTATCTATCTTAATCCACACATCAAGTAATCTCTTATTAACTTACCTCATAGTTTTCTGGGCACCATTCCACAAGTGAAACCTTTGTCAGTGCATCACCGTGATCTTCAAGTCCACCTTTTGGGCCAACTGCCAAACTCAATCCAAGAACATTTAGAGTTCCATGAGTAGCAGAACTTAACCGTGTTACAGACCAACCCCACATAAGGAGTTTCTACTACTCCTACCGCCTCCTTTGTTGTACAAGTAAAGATCAATCTTATGAATTTTAGGTGCCATTTGAGTCATCAAGAAATGAATCTGATAGGAAGCACATTTGATGCAATGTACAATTCAAATGATTATATGCATAAAAGTAGAATGCACAAAACCTAGACTACTGCAGATTCTACAATTGCATACATTTAAAGTTACTCCCATGGCATCTAGATTTTCATAGAAGGAAAAATCATTACAGGGGAATTCAAGCTCACGACATACCAATTATTCTCGACATAGCTCGAATGTTGTAAAAGGCGGACTGTTTAAACTTGAAATTGCAGGATGGTTACTTTTCCTTACATTTTCGAACATCAAAGTAGGGGCCTTTATGCTATTAATATACCCTTTACCACCAAACACTCTAACTGCCATTTTCATAGTCCGACAGCGCAATTTTTTAGGCCATAAGTTTAGAGACAGAGAAACCTAGATAATAAAAAAACATGAAACACCAAGTTCTCTTTAGTAAGCAAAGCATGAACATCTATGTCAAGGAATAGAAATCTCTGACTTAATGTTTCCAACAAATATATATTCCATACATAAACAAAGTTCTTTGTGGAGATAACAAATGACATTTAATATAACAAAAATTAAACCACTAAAAGGCAACATATGATCAACCATTAGCTCTTTATTTTTCTGAAAAATGAGATACACAAAGTATCTATGAAGTAAAAATTTAAGATAAATAAAATTTTACTGCATATGATCAACCATTAGCTCTTTATTTTTCATAAAAAGAATTTTACAGAAATCTGAGATCAGAGGATGTAGAATTTGAAGAAGAAGAAGAAAAAAAAAGGAGGAGAAGTTGTCGAATGTTAATGTGTGAAATGAGGAATTCCTAAATTTAAAATGATTAAAACCCTAATTTTCAAATGCTAAAATTGCCATTATCATCACTCCAGCAACACTTCACTAGAGGAAGAACCATAATTACCATTATCATCTCCTCCATCGACTACTATGGTGAAGTACTCAAGAGAGCCTAAAAATCCTATAAAGTCCTGCAAAGCCAGGGGCTATGACATCAGAGTTCACTTCAAGAATATAACTGACACAACCTTTATCTTGAGGAAGCTACCTTTGGCAAAGGCTAAGAGGCACTTAAAAGATGTTATGGCTCACAAATAAAGTATACCTTTCCAATGTTTTTGTGGTAGTGTAGGTTGTACTGCTCAGGCTAAAAGTAGGCATTCAAATGGTCAAGGATGTAGGCCAGTTAAATCTGCCAAGTTCATTATAGATTTGCTCATAAATGCTGAGAGTAATACTGAGATAAAGGGATTGGATGTTGATGCCCTATACATTTCTCACATTCAAGTGAATCAAAAGCAGGGGCATTGTACTTATCGTGCTCATAGAAGAATCAACCTTTATATGTCCAGCCCTTGCCACATTGAATTGATTTTATCCGAGAAAGAAGAACCAATGAAGAAGGAGCCTGAGACCCAACTTGCCACCAGCAAATCCAAGAAGTCTCGAGCATTATATTAGGGTGCAATTGAAAAGCTTGTTCGGTTATTTTGACCTATGTTTAGTTGATTGCTTTATGGGATTTTTGTTGGAATGAAAAACAAAATGCTAAAAAAAATATTAAGGTTACCAGTTGAATTGGTATAAGAAAAAAAAGAGATAACATTTTCCACCTACAAACGTAGGTCATTTTTTTATGACATGGTGTCATCATGACACCATATAATGACCCTTTTCGAATATAGTGAATTGTAGAAAAGTGTCTATAATTTTCATCTTTTGAAAAATCTAAAACTTGTCTAATCGGTCCTTTTTCAACTAATAAATCAATTAGACTTGAATCTAAATTATTCCATTGTGCTGGATCATAAATATTTTTAATGATTTCTTTATTTTCATCATTAATAATTTTATTTTCATTTATTAGAATATCTTTTTCTAAATTTTCACCAGATTTTTTATTAGTTTTTTATGAATTTAAATTATTATCTTTAAGTGTTTTTTCAAAATTTTCAACTAATATTTCATTTGAATCTTCATTTTTTTTTTTAAAATTTTGTGTTTAGTGTTAATAATAAATCTATCTAGTGCACCTTTTTGAGATTGAATTATTTCTTTAATTTTTCTCTTTTTTTCCTTACTTTTTTCAAATTCATATTCATAATTTCTAGTAGACATTTTATGCAAAATAATAATTTAGAAATGTTAAAATTATTTTGCTAAAATAAAGAAACAATATCACCTGATTTATATTTTTTTTATTATTTTTCTTGGTGACAAGATTATATGCTATTACCTGCATAAAATAATAAAAATAAATGTCTTATTAGAAATTAGTTATTTTGCTTTGATTTTTTTTTTTTGAGCATAAAATAAGAAGATATATAATTTGATTGAATTTTTTTATAAAAGAATAATTAAGACATAAATAAAAAATTAAGAAACAAATAATTTTATAATGAAAAGAATAAAATATTATAAAATAAACACATAAAATATCATACCTTTTATATATCAATTATGGGAGCCCTTCTAAATTAAAGCTATTGGAAGTTTGAATTCTCTTGTCTCATGACAAGCTCTGTCCATCTTATCTCTTGATAATTTCATGTGTTTTCTTTTGTTTTTCTTGCAATGGAAGATCAGTTCGCTAATATGTCATTGATAGAGGAGGAGGAGGAGGCTGGTGTGGTTGTAGAGGAGGATGAAAGTGCAATAATACCGATGGCTTTTCGTTGGATGTTATTGTTGGGTTTCGTGATCCATAACGCAGTGAAAAACAAAAATTTAACCACGAAAAACCCATAACCCGGATCCATGTAATTTGAACTAGAATGATTAAGAGGGTTTCCAAACACTCACCAAGACGATCTTATGGCAAGATTGTTGGAAGGAAGAGAGGGGGTTCACACCGGTGACACCCTACCTCGAGCTTTGTGTATTCCTTTATCAGGTTGAGACATCACCAAAAGGTCATGCCCTCTACGGTATCCACATGAACAAGGTGATCCAAAGCAAAGTTGGTCTACTAGAACCTTTGTTGTCTTATAACACTTTTTCTCTCTATGTGTTTTTTCTCACAATAAGCTATAGAGGAGGAAGGAGAATATGGCTTTTTTAACCTAAACCCTAGAGAATGAGATATATATATATATACATCCTATCTAAGGTTTCTCTTACCAAAACAGTTTTGGTAATATTAGACTTCCTTTTCTAATTTGATTCTAATTCCAAATTAGAATCTTTTCCTATTTATTTTATATAACTCTTACCTAAAATAAATTAGGAAATAAATAAACGCTAATATAAATAAATAAATATAAATATATATATATATATATATATATACATATACTTATTTATTTAAACTTCCATAGAGATAATTCATGGGCTTATTAACCCAAGTCTACTTTGGGCTTGTTATAAGTGTGCGACCCTGTAGGTTCACACAACGTTGGCAGTGGGCCTAAAATTTCTATTTTAGCCCACAAGTCATAATTAGTCTCTAACAAGATATTATGACTACCCAAGTTATGTGAAGGCCGATAATACAACATAACCTAATACACAGCTTGTACTATAGTCCTTTTGTCACATGATATCCTAATTGAACATAAGGCATGGATTATGTCATCCTTATAATGTTCAATCATGTTGTTTCTCAATCCTAAGTAGACTGATACTGATAAATCTTTATCATTCTAGCATGGCCATGCATTTCTCTTCAGTCTAATCATCGAAGGGCCCAAAATGACTAAGGAACAAATTCCATCTTAACCACTCACATCCCTCACATAACTCATATTATTTCCAATCACAACCTGTTTTACCATTCGGTTAAAGTATGGCATAGGGATGTGTTAAAATACAGAATATATCATGCAGGAAACCATGGTGATCTCAGTTCAGAGGGCTCAAATAATACTACTGTGACGAGAATTACCTATGACAATAATCCATGTGGTATTCTCACAGTGGGTCGATCTAGTACATCATTTCTCTAAATATGTACTTATGAGTTTGACTTGATATCTCATATACATGATTAGTAAAACTTAATCATCAGTCAACCTCATACTAGTCTTTATTCATTGTTTTTCCCACAATAATAATCGACTAGGGATATTTAGATTAGAATTCAAGCATTATCTAAGAGTTTTACTATCAAGTCACGTATTTGATGATCTTAGTAAAATTAACTAATCAAGGATAATACTAGAATTAGCCAGTCAAAGTATGGTCATTACATAATTGGCCTAGGGCATAACACTAAAACATCCTCCCGTCCTGTTATGACACTCCTTATTCAGGATGCTGTAGGGGCAGCTTTTCCCTTGAATGTGCATTGTGTAATGTTTTAGGTGTATACCTCCTTTGAAATAAAAATTACATGGAAACATTATGTTCTTATTATATAAAAGCATTTCTTCTTATTCAATAAAGGAAGATTTGTATCCATTATGCTAAAATATTAGATATGTAATGCCTAGTTGGGGACTTAGTGATGTTAGATAGCTCTATAGTTCAAGGAGCGGTTGGATGGTGTTAAAAGGGTTAGGGTGTGCAATTATGCTTCAAAAGATCATAACTTTTGACTCCGGATGAGTTACGGGATTAACAGTATATCAAATCGAAGCTCATTTAGAGATCTATATGAACAACTAAGTTTACCCATTATGGCCCATTTTCAAGCCCAAATTCGATTGTTTAAAACTACTTTTTGGGCTTCAAAGTTTTATATTTGGTTTTTACTTATGTTAGTATTTTTGTTTAACCTTTTTGCCCTTTTTCTTTTTCGGGTTTTGTCTTGAGCACTATTTATTTATCTTGTTCTATTTGAAAGACAACTTTTGATAATTTTAATATATAATCCTATTTTCTCAAATTTCGGTATTCGTATGAACCAATGAATTTGATGTTTATTTCCTGATATTTTTGAATCAACAGATTATAAAAAGTTGAATCTCCGATATTCTTATTGAATCAATAGAGTTTCAATAGTTATCCCTTTTATTTATAGCTTTCGCTACGTAACTTAGGTTGTTTTACACTTGACATTAGAACGTGACATGTACATGTATTGTGTCACAAATTCAATCATTATACTTAATGGTTGAATATATTTAAAATAAACAAAAGTTTCCCTCCAACAAAGCTCCACATTTTACATAATTAAAATCACATTATATATTCAACAAAATTGCATATTTACATTTTTCTCTGAATTTTGAATGTTTGGTGATCAAAAGTCAAAACAATCTTTCTTTTTGTTTAAAATTTAAATTCTTTAAATCCTTTAATAGTAATTTTATCATAATTTTAGTTTTTTCATTAAACTTTTTCTTTGAGTAGTTTAAACAAAAATCAATTCATCTATTTCATAAAAATAAATAGTCCAGTATTCTATTTTAAGATAACAACTTTGTGTTAATACCTACACTTATATTTCAATAGCACCTTAAATTAATACTCAATTTGTAATTTAAATGTAAAAATTTTTATATACTTCAAATATACATACAATTGCAAAATTTTAACATGTTATGCGTATATACATATTATATTTTTATTGATTAAATTTACAACATGCAACGTAACTAATTCAATCCCTGAATGAATACCAACAATTAAATTTTAACATGGCAAGATTTTTACATTTTAAATAATTCACACAAATTCATTTATCCCTTGTTTGGTTCAATTATATCAAAGAATTTATTAGAAATGAATTATAAATAAAATTCATTTGCAAATAAATTTCAAATTTTTGAACCAAATACATTTTATCAATAAGAATAGATTTAGTGTTAAGCAATTCCACCAAATTAAAAAGTTAGAATTAGAAATGAATTTTACAAAGTTTTAATTTAAGTCAAACACACTCACTTGGATTTGCAAATGAATTTTATAAAATTTTGTGGAATCCATTTCATCCAAACATACTCTTATTTTATTTTATATTCATAAAGTTTGCAACAAAAGTTTTAAGTACTTTAGCATTGTTTAGACCAGCTCTAAAAACCAAATCTAAGTTCCAAAACCAGCAGATAAATAGATATAAGTGATTGAAAACACCTCAGACAGGACTAGATTAATAAAGAGTAAACACTCCACCGATCGAGCTTGTTTATTTTCTGGCACCAAAACCACTCCAAAGCGAAAACAACGATATTGCCCATGTTCTCTAGCTAGAGTTGGTATAACAAGTTTTGAAACGTCAGCATCTGTTGCTTTTCCAAGCAAATAATCAAACGCAGACTTCCATCATTGATTGAGCTTCGCATTATGGTCACAGTCCCTCCAAAAACAACATTTGCTGGCCCCATAAAAACTGGTCGACCCCATCCAAAATCTGCATCGTACACAGGCAACGTCGTCCAACTTGTAACGTTAAAATTCGGACACATATATGTGTCGGAACTTCGTGTAAGAGCAGTCAGGTCAGGCTGCACTTGCAAATAATCAAGAGCTGATATCAGATACTCACTGCCCATTTTCTTGAAAGTTTCATGTATCTTCTCTGCTGTGTGCAACAATGGCGCTGATTGGATTTCACCTGATAAGCCTACTACTGTAGTGGTAAAATGTGCATTGCCAAAGTGCCCAGGTGGCAATGGAGGATTCAATCTGGACCGTCCAGTTACTGGACTGTATAGTTTTGTTGGTTGATCATTAGGCAAGTCAAGTGCCAAGCAAAGGCAGCGCCAAATATGAGCAGCTAAGGTTTCAAAAGTGCTGTAAGTGGCTGTACCGTTTGTGGACTTGGATTTGAGGGTGGAGAGTTGATCAGGTGTGATTTTGAGTATTTTTGTAACTGTAGGTGTGGAATTCTGTTGTTTGATCATCATAGAAAGAGGAGGGTCATATTCTGAATGATGAAATGTGGGAATAGGTGGGACCCTAGCCCTAAGTAGGGTCCGGTCGATGAACGGCGAGATGGTGATGGAGATGCCGCGTGCTGTCTCGGACCATGAGTTGATGAAATGAATAGCAGAAAGACCATCTGCTATGATATGATGCAAGCATACTCCAAGGCATATTCCTCCACATTTAAAAGATGTTACCTATGAGAAAAATGAATTAAGCCAATGAGGCCTACCTCTAGGCTGAGTTCCTGGAATTTTAATAGATTTTCTTGCGATATATATAACATTAAAAATTTATTATATATATAAATATACATAATATAATATATAATTTAGACGACAGACAATAATAATGATATATAATGAATATTCTAACCCGTTTAAAAGAGATAGTTTTACCATTCTCTCACGGGTCAAAGAATTAGTAAATGTTATGAGTTCAATCATTTACTCTTTCTATGATATCGTTTCAAAAGTTTTAATATATAAAAAATGCTAATATATATATATCATTTTAAATGGTATTGTAACAATTAACAATCAAGTCGCTGCAACTCATGAATAAATTGTCTTAACCCGCTAAGAAATTTTTCATTATCAACGTCCAAATGATTTTAAAGAATTATAGCATATCTATTATATTTTTATTAGTTAAATATAAAATATTTAAAATAATATATCACGGATTAATTAAGTTTGTAATATTTCGGATGTATGAAATAATTTTTCTATAGTAGAATATTTTTTCTTTAAATTTTTTTTAACTGATATTTAAATCTTCATAAGGTTAATTTCTTTAATCAATTTCAGTTAAAAAGTACTAGTAAGAAATGACCAAATGCATACTTTCACCTCTAAATTTTATGCATTTATTCTTAAAAAAATTCAATTATCAATTTAACCTATTTATTTTACCTCTAAATATGTATCTTTTTCTTTCAAATATAAAATTAGTACATATATATATATACTAATTTTAATTTTTTTAAATTTTTTTTGAACCTAAAAGTTAATATGCACTAGTGTAAATCCATCGTGCAATAATTTAAATATTCATAGCCTATAAATAACTTTTTTTATTTTTTTATAATGTAAAAAAAAAAAAAACTCAGGAACGTGGCTAACAAGTATCATTTCCCAATTTGTTATTTGAGTAAACATAGAGAAAGCAAAGGAAATAATCAAGCAGCAAGCAAAATTTTTTTTTTTTTAAAAAACAACTCGTTGCAGATCGAAGCAGAAGCAGAAGCAGAAGAGAGAAGAAAGGTTGTGGTTATTTTTTTTTTCAGCGCTTTATTTTTTAATATCAGCAGGCGGGTCTTTCACGCATCGGTGTCATGTGTACCGCCTCAGGTGCAGGCTGTGGAGTGCAGCTGCATTCGGCATGGGAGCTTCCCTCCCTTCCCAGGAACTTAAATCTCACATGAACTCAACCTTAACAAATATCAAAATTTTCATTAAAAAAAATGAGAAGAAAAGAAAAAACTAATCGTACCTGTACCATAAAGAGAGGATAAGAAGAGATGTCATCAGAACAATCAATGGTTGGAACAAGCTGGAGCATCTCCAGGCCAGGAGTGAAATCCCCTAAATCATCCATAACACAGCTTGTTGCATGAGCCTCAATGAACAAAACTCCTTCCGCATTACATTGTATCTCAATTCTGCCATTTTCATCCGTTCCAAGCCTTCCGGCCACTGGATAGAATGGCACCAGAACTTCACTAAGAGCCTTCTTAAGCCCTTGAACATCAAAAAAATTTGAAGAACCATTTGGCCTGTAGAAATAGACTGTCGGAACATGAACCCTTGGCACTAACAAGTCCAAGTTTGAGATCCATAAGTTTGTTTTTGGTGTATCTTTTGCAGGCCTTACAATACTTGTTTCTTTTACACTAATTCTCATCTTGTTGCTTGCCATGGATGGTTTAGGACACCAAAATAATAATAATAATAATAATAATAATAATAATAAATAAAAATTTATATCGTAGGTAGGTAGCGATAGCAACAGTGATGTCGCTACCCGTGATATTATCGAAAAACTTTCTTTCTAGATAGATGACTCTCTGTATTTGGGATAAAAGAGATTATTTTTAAAAAAATTATCACATGGCGGATCATAATGTTGATATTAAAAAAAAAAAAAAAAACCCTTCTTTCTGTTAAGATGACCCCTGCATTGGGGGGTGAAAGAGATTTTTAATTATCACATTGTGGGCGCAATATTGAGACCGAAATGCATATCGTTGTCCAAAAAAAAAGTTTGTCGGAATGACGCAGCGCAGATAAGAGGGTCCTAGAAATTTTTTTAAGGTATCAAAGGGGGGTACTGCCGACACTCCCTTTTCAACCTCAAATGGTGCACCTACCTAAAACAATCTAAAACCGCAATTCTTCTTTTGTTTTTTCCTGAATGGAATAAATCAATATTGGCTCCTGTAATTATATTTTTTTTCTTCAAATTGAATCCTTGCACGTTAATTTGTATATGTTGAGTCCTGATATATTTATTTTTGCACACATTAAATCCTTTATACATTATCTTATATACATTAAATTCTCTATTTTTTTTTCATTGAGTCATTAAGTCAATTAAATATTTTAAGAAATTTTTTTCTAGCATGACTCTACTAAAAGTATTAAATTTTAAAAATAGATATTGTTTATTATTTTCTTATCAATATAATTAATTTCTAAAAATAATACATGTGTAACATTTAAAGTATAAAAATATGTATAATGAAAATTTAATTTAAATATATGTGATAAATATTTTTATCCATTTTGATTCAAAAATATGTTAATTGGTCATTAATATTTATAATCTAATTAATAGATTTTTATTTAATAGATTTAAAATTTTTACAATAAATTATAATTTGAAATTATTATTAATTAAAAATATAAAATTTTAATACACAAGAAAATTTTATGTTAACCAAATTAAAAATTTTTACTAAAATATTTTATAATCAATGCAATCTAAACTTTCAAAAATATTTTCTCTTATTCAGTAAAGAAATATTCTTATTTACATTCGAAGTATATATTGAACTGTTAGATATTTGATATTTTTCTAAAAACGTAAATTGATTTAATTTAGTAACGAAAATTTTAATCTGTCGCTAAATTAGCGACGGATTTGCATTTCCGTCACTAAATTAGCGACGAAAATTAAATCCGTCGCTAAAATTGCGACGGAAATGAATTTTAAATTTCAAATTTTTATTTTCATTTAATTCAAAATTTAATCATGTTTAAAAATATTAATTAATGTTTATTGTATTTATAAAATATATTCATTATTTTTTTAAATATTATTTTTAAATTGTGAAAATTTCATATTTATTTTGAAGAGTTTAAATAGTTATTATTTCATATTTACATAAATATTAATTAGTATAAAATTTCATATTGATCTTAATTATTTTAATATGAATTAGTGTTATTATTGATTCAAAACTACGTAGTTTGGTGCTATAAACAATTTAAATGTTATATAATTGATTTAGCATTATTATCTAATATTATCTAATTATATATATGTATATTAATATGAAACATTACATATTAAATATAGTTTTAATTAATAATTTAGTATTATATAATATTCATTAAATATTTATTAATTTGCATTTAACCCTAATTTAAATAGCATAATATCTATAATTAACAAATAATAAATCTCTAGGATAATATATACAAAATTGTATTAATATTTGTATTTTAAAGTAATAAATAAATATTAATAATAAGTAATGTAAATTTAAAATAATATATAAATATCATAATATCTCTAACTAACAAATAATACATCATAAATTTTAATATTAACTAATTAAAACACAATTTATATATCTATAACAACAAAACTCCAAAACTACATAGTTTTGATACTATAAGCAATTTTAATGTTATATAATGATTTAGCATTATTATATAATACTAATTATATATGTATTAGGTAATATGAGACATTACATATTAAGTATAGTTTTAATTAATAATCAAATATTATATAATATTCATTAAATATTTATTATTTTGCATTTAACCCTTATAATTTTAATAGCATAATATCTATAACTTACACTTAATAAATCTCTAGGATAATACAAAATTGTGTTAATATTTGTATTTTAAAGTAATAAATAAATAAATATTAATATTAAGTAATGTAAATTTAAATTAATATATAAATAACATATATCTCTAGCTATAACTAACAATAAAATAATTCTCAAAAAAAAAAAATCTCTAACAACAAAACTACGTAGTTTTGATCAAAACTATGTAGTTTTGATCAAAACTACATAGTTTTGATAACTCTTACAAATCTCTTAACACCTAACATAATTTTTTTTTACTTATTCAAACTTCAACCAAAGCAGCCCCGCCTACAACCGTCTCTCTCGTCTCGCCACCACCGTCACCATCATCATCACCCTCACCGTTCATCATCTTTTTCTTCTACTTCTGTCCCCTCGCCCTCTCGTCTCACCCTTATCTGTCGCTTTTGCAAGCAGCGATATGTACACAACATCTTCTAACCCTTTCGCCTTCATCTAATCCTTTCGTCCTCTGTCGATTTCAATAATTTTATGATTTAAATTAATGTCACTATTAAACATTAGTATCAAATAAATAATAACAACAAAATCTAAAATAAATATAATAAGCAAATAAAATCTATTATTATTTAAGAATATAATAAATTTTTATAAAAAAATATAAAATTTTGATATAGAAATAATTATACAACAAAATTCTATAACTAACAGCTTAATAATTATTCTTTAAAAAAAATAGCTTAATAATTAACAAACAACTAAAAAAAATTAAATTCAGTAATTTGAAATATTTTTATTTTGATAATATATTAATTTGATTTTAATATATTTACAACATTTTATAGGTTAATATTCAATTCATTTATTTTTTTAAAATTACGATATTAACCTAATGTGATACTAACCTAAGTTAGTGTTAAGTTTTGATATAATATTAACCTAATATAACATTAATATAAATATAATATTACCATAATTGATTTGGACTAATATAAATATGATAATAAATTATTAACCTATGTTTTTTAACATAATATTAATCTAATTTAGTTTAATTTTTAACATTAACCTAATATATATCTAAATAAAACTACGTAGTTTTTTGTCAAAACTACGTAGTTTAAAGTCTAAAATTAGGTTTTCATAAAGTTAGGTTTTCATCTCAAAAGAAAAACCATCTCAAAAGAAATTAGGTTTTCATTAAGTTAGGTTTTTTAACATAGCCGCCCCGCCCTCTCTCTAGCGTCAACCCAGGCCATCTTCTTCATCTTCTAGCCTTCTTCATCTTCTTCATCTTCTTCTCGTCTCGCACCAGGCCATCGCTGATCGCAGCAGTGGACACCATCTTGCACCAGGCCATCGCTGATCGCCGCACTAGAGCCTCACCAATATTTGAAAGGGCTATCTGTGTTTTATTACAGGGGAGTGAAGTCACCAAGCTGGCTTTCGTCTCTCACAAATTTGGTGGACATCAGTTTCAACACCTGCTGTAACAGCAATTGTGGCATCGGAATCCACCTCCTCTTCTTCTTCTTCCTCTCAATTGGAGGATCTTACCATTGAATACATTGAAGATTTGGAATTTCTGCCCAAGGTCTTGCTCTCCAACCCCACTTCCCTTCAACATCTAAAAATTTGGAGGTGCTCGGGAATGACAACTCTGTCCCCTGATGACGAAGACGATGCAACGCAATGGCAAGGCCTTAAAAGCCTCCGTTCTCTGCGATTAGCATCTCTTCCAAACTTATTGTCTCTCCCCATGGGGCTTCAGTTTCTTACCTCCCTGCGCACACTCCTAATCTCCAGTTGTCCAAAATTGATGTCTTTACCAGATTGCATTCGCAACCTCTCTTCCTTGCAAAATCTCTATATCAACGACTGCCCAGAGCTATCAATAAGGTGCCACAGCAACACGACTGAAGATTGGCCTAAGATTGCTCACATCCCAGATATTGTGATAGCTGGTAAAGATATTCAGAGGAATGGCCGCTATCTGCTCTGATTACAACCATCTCTCAGTTGTTATCTCTGATAGGTAAGTGCGTCTCTTCTTCAATCTTTGAATGAAAGATATATGTATATATTGGTGTTGGTTCTTCATTAACTTAGTAATCTAATGTGTTTATATTAGGTATTCAAGGGAAGTAATCGGTGTCATTTGCAAGTGTTGTTCTGCAGAAAGTGAGACACAGAAAATTTCATTCTCTCACTTTAATGCATTTGTAAGTTGTTCAACTCTTATTTATGTCCGCTGAATTTTTCAATCTTTATGTATGACAATTCTATTATTTATTTCACTTTAATGCATTTGTAAGCCCTTTCAAAAATTTGAACTACTCCTATATGATACTCAGTATAATGTTTACAACTGCAGGTTGGTGTGCATTATGATGGAATCTTTTATGAATTTGTTCCATGGAATGGTGTTGTGAGTTGGGAAATTTCTACATGGGGTCGCTGGTTCTTCACTGCAGAGAATGAATATTTCTTGAATACTTATTTGCTATATGATACTTATTTGCTGCATTTCTGCATTTTTGCTATTTCTATATGATACTTATTTGCTGCATTTCTGCATTTTTGGAAACCTGTTTTGGTATGCATTTCTTGAATATTGTTTTGGTATGCATTTTTAAAAACCTGTTTTGGTATGCATTTCTATAAACTCAGTGAATGTCTTATTTATAGACAAAAACTGAGCAGATCAAGTTTATATTGGCCAAGCATCCTTTTCAAAAGATCCCTTGCACTTCATCATTTTTTTTTAAAGTATCTGTTAAATTTTCTTTCAAAATGTGGTGGGCCTAAAGATAATATCAATTTTGGCATCCGTGTGTATTAAAGTATTTGTTAAACTTTGTCCAAAGGATGCATTATGCCTTTAAGTGGCTTATTGTACGTTGCAAATAATTAGCTGATGAGTTGTGAACGACATAAGCACATGTGGATACTTGCCAGCTTGCAGGCAGGAATAGCATAATAAAACATTGTTGTGCTATATGACTAACTGGATTACATCTATGGCTTTTGGTGCAGTTGAGGAACTTGGTTTGGGCAACAACAAAACACGATGTATACCTTATGTCTCATTTTTGCTTACTGAAAGAGGTGTGATTTTGATGCGATAGTGTTTATACCTTATGATACTTTTTTTTTTTTTTTTTTTTTTTTTGGAAAGGTACCTTATGATACTTATCAATTAGCAATCAATAGTTCAATTTAATATGTGCATTATCAAGCATGTATTGAAACCGTTGTAGGCTACAAAGTTGCTCAATTTATCATTGCGTAGTAAGGAGCCGGATGGTTTAGTGGCATTAGAACCGTGGCCAAAATAATTTTGGAGATGCCATGCCAGCTAAACTTTGCTTTATTTCGTTAAGGTGAATGTGCTATTCTTCAACAGTGTAATAATCGATGGAGGCTAACATTGCAAAATAATAAGGGGTATTTTCCCTCATTTTTTGCCAGAAGTAGCTTTCTTTTTTTTTGTTTTTTTCGGTCGTTGCCATCCATTTTTCTACTGTTCTGGAACACATTTTTACCAATCAAGAGTGATTTTTATCAAATTTGGAACTGCTTTGGGTTCTGCTCCCCTTTATTTGGGCCTTTTGACGTGTGAGGTCTCATTGTGCAAAGTCTCTGCAAGGTAAGGTTACGGCCTTTTTGCTTGAAGTTTCGGCTTATGGGAAAGCGTGGTCTCAAGTCGTTCTGGGTACTTGTAGCTCAACATCAATGGATATATTATAATCAGCTTTCTTTTTAATTTTCAAAATCAATCTTCTATTCCTTGTAATCGAAATTTTAAAAAGTTGATTCTCGAATCAATTAATAAATGCATTAAAATGAATGAATTGAGTACTTTTGGGCAAGAATTGGTGGTGTTGTCTATTTGTCTAGTTCAGTTTAAAGAGAAAAAGGATATGGTTTTCTACTGATGGAACTAATGTAAAAGACTGAAATTGGTTCGACTCAAAGACTGAAACATGTTAGACATGGGTCATCACACAAAGCCTAGATGATCACTTGTAGTATCCATATCTAGTTTAGCTTATAGCTGGTATCAAAGTTCTGTTCGGCAACTTTAAACCTAGGGGAAGATGAACCTCTCAGTTTGTGATTAATGCCCTATTGCATGTTTACTCTTACAGCTTAACTGTAAACAAAGAAAAGCCATTTCTGTGTAAAAGAGTGCGCTAAAGAGGAAACTCACTCTTCTACTCAGTGGTTAAAAATGGTCTCTCTGTTCATTCTTCAAAAGCCTTTCAATCTCTTTTACACACTTTGAGCTGTCCAGCAACTCTTTGTTTCACATCATTTTTTTAATACACTACAGGGAAAAAAAAAAAAAAAAGCTAAGAAATTTGACGAGAATGGATTTGCATCACAAGAGTGGCCGGTTTGTGGAACCAGATCACAAGCTTCTTGCACGTAACTTTGAAAATTGATATATGCATACTGGGTGACGTGAAAAGAAGCCTAAAACATAGTAAATATACGTTGCACATCTTTACATAATCAACAAAATCCTCATGATGCAGGTAAATGCGACAGTTTAGAATTATTTATTTTATTATATACAATTAAAATGAAGTTAACAAATGTAATTATAGATATAAAATTGTTTGAGATGATTGAATTGCCAATGAGCCTTAGCCCAATTGGCAAAGGTTGGTCATGGGTGGATACGCATATCATGGTTCTGGTCTATGATGTACTGCTGGGGATGATATTTCACACTCTATATATATAACTAATATATGTAGTAATAATAATTATATAATATCATAGATATTAATAGATATTGTAATAGATATATATAATATATAGAGTGTGAGTCTTGTCTATATCTGATATGTACCAAAAAAAAAAAAGATGATTGAATTCAATAGATTTCGTTATTGGATAACTGTATACTTTACTTCTTCATTTTTAAAATTTAAAAATTACACTAGATTTTACATTTTAATTACACAACACTTTAACTTTTAATTTATAAAATAATTCATTTTGAAAATATAATATTCTTAGTCAATTATCATAATATATATAAAAGTATGAATAAATGGAAAACTTTTTTGGACGAAAAAGGACATACATTTTTATATATTAACAAAAATAGTATTAATTTAGTTTTGAAAAATTTTGAAATTGATGAAAATAGTATTAGTTTGTATTTAAAATTTTATATTTAAAAATCAAACAGATT
>CATIWK010029209.1:0-17104 GCA_949634005.1 Mallotus japonicus | reverse complement strand
AATAAAATGAAATAAATTAAATAGATTAGTTTTATAAATACAATAAGTATAATAAATTTTATTAAGTTAAAATTTTATAACATATAAAAGTTGAGTTTTAATATAAATTCTAAAATATGAATTATTATTTTTATAAACCACTAAGTATACAAATTTTTGAAATAAAATCTAAAATATAAATATTTTGCTTTCGTATCTAAATAAAAAAAATAAAAATAAATTTTTTTCTTGTAAAAATTTTAATTTTTCTTTTTCCTAAAAAACCATTAAATTTACGTAGATTAAATTAAAACAAAACTCATTTTACTTATATACGTTTATGTGGCAAAATTTTTTATAAAACTTTAGAGAAAAAACGAATAGAATTACTATTAAATGATACATCATTTTTTTTCTTAGATATTAAATAAAAAAGTAAAACAAATGACGAAAATTTATATAAATGCTTAAACATCTCTATATATATATGGAATAAACACACTGAATAATTTATAAAAAGATTGAATACGATAAATTAGTTAAATATTTAAACAGTTTTGGAAATAATTTTTATAGTTCTTAAGCTGTCCTTTAACATTGAAAGATACAGTACCCGATAAAAGGAGGGATAATTTGCACTCATCGTGTCTAATGTTTTAACTTTTATTTTATCACTAAAATTTTAATTTCAGTTTCACTAATTTTTTTTTTTTACCTTTTTTGACTTGTGGCTGTACACATCAATTTTATCTATATCTATATAAAATATATAATAATCAAGTGCATAAATTTTATCACCTCATGTTATTAGTGTCATATGGCACTTTGTATGCTTTAAAGGTGGTGTTCATTGTTGCTTCCATTTTGCTCTTGGGTGGTTTAAATGTATTATGGATATATATTATTTCAGTTACAAAAGTGAAAAGTTGTGGAGAATGAAGAGTTTTCAAATGTTTTCTTGGTCTAAGCTCTGATGCTTTGAAGGTGGGAAGAAGCAAACGCAGAAAAAACAATTGAGCATTGCCTGCAGGCACTTGTCCTCTCTGAAAGGTTGCAGACAGCTCTCCTCTCGACCAAACAGCAAAAATCTGCAGGCAAAAATCATCATATGAGCTTGAAATCACTCATAATATTACATACATACTTCGGTAAAAGTGACAACACCATGTTAAAGGTAGAGACTGTATACCTAGCTAGAGACTGTATACCTTGGTAGAAGACTGTTGACGAGCGGTGGTGTTGTAGAATGTAATTTTTTGGGTTGAAATTGACGAAAGAGAAGAGAGTAGAAAATTGAGGTTCTGTTGATAGATAATATTTGAAGAAAAATTTGTTGTGTTTGGACAGTAGGATTCCTCGGCTAATAAAGGCCAATAGATGGATACTTTTCTCCCTCAACCGTGTATCTGTCTCTTTCATGGCTTAAACCCAGAAATTCCAGTATTTTGCTAGGCTGTAGATCAACATTAGAGTTTGCTCTGTTTCCTTCAGAGCATTCATGGAGATTTGATGTCTTTTCTTGGCATGTTTATCAGATGGTAAATCATGCGCATCAAGATAAAAAGAAATCAAATGAGCTTTTTTTGTAAACAGATATGCAATTACATTCTCCATCCATTTTCATTCAAGTTAGGAGGTTTAACACCAAACTAGGTGCCAATGATATCAATCTTTGGTGAGATCTGTTCCATATCCCAAGCGGTCTCGATTGATGTCTTCAAATCAAAAATCAACAGTGCCTTCAAGAAATGCACCAATGACGGAAAAAAGATAGAAGGGATGAAGCCCATCATTTTCCCATCTCTTCTCTTAGAAGGTTAATTTCACACTCAACCTGTCTGTCTCGCTCTTTTCTTTTTTTTTCTTTTCATTTTGTTTTTTTTTTCAATTTCTATGAAAACGGGCTTCAAACAAAAATTGTTCTTTATAATCTCTCCCTCTCTCCTCACTCAGCCATCTTTGCTTCTGTTTATGTGTTTAGGCATCTAAATCAAGGTTATTTGCTGAGGAGGGGTGGCTAAATCTGGGCGCAAGTCTTGGCCTTTCAATGCAATTGTTTCGATTTGGTGGTTTCTACGGCCTTGGAAAAAGGTTGTGGCTGCTATCTTTGTGTGCTCATATGCATGTCAACTTTGGTTTTGCTTTGCAATATATATTGTGCCATGTATTTTGGCATGAGATATTTAAGTAGATCAATCTGAACAACATTTAGTACCTGTACCATTTGGCTTTGACTGATTGTTCATATTAGGATTTAAGAGAGTCCTAAGTCTTGATGTTGTTTTAGCTATTAGACTTTTACTTCTTCCTAGCACACAAGATGTAATGAAGCTAAAGTTTGAGGCAATTCTTGGCAGCACTGTTGACACTATAATTAAGCAGGAATCTCCATCAGAAAGTCAGAAAATGAGAACATCCAAGCAATACACATCAAGAATTCATGTTGAGGATATTTGTCAAGCACTCAAGGCTAGCATCTACAAACTGGCCTTCAAGTATAAATACCAATTTAAGATGAAGATTTGAATTGAAAATTACATTAGTCATTTGTTGTAGTAATTTTAATAATAAATAGGCGGCCTTATATGTGATTAGATAAATAAAGTCCAACAATTAAAATATGCTTTGATCAAAAGCATCAATTCAAATCTTCAACATTGGAAGTGATTCGTTAAATCATTATTACCATCAATTCAACTCATTTATTGATTTTAATATCAAATAGGAGGTGGCTTTCATGGGTCTAAAAGAGAAATGGAGTTGAGTACATTTTAATATGTGGATATTTCACCTTTATATTACTTCTCTTTCAAGATTTTTTCTTTTTCATTTTATAGCATATCAGTTGGCTTTTTAAACTTTTGTTAGTGATGATGATGAATTTCACTTTTTCTTTGATTTTATTCTAGGTTGAAGAGGACCATAAACCTTTTAAACAACGGGTAAGTAAGTATGCATTTGAACCAAATATGGTTCAAGTTGTATTGATATCAAGTTTTTGGAATATATATATATATATATATATATATATATAGAGAGAGAGAGAGAGAGAGAGAGAGAGAGTTTTGATGCTGATAGTGCTCTCAAAAGTATCAATGGAGATATTAGTGTCATCAAGGTTATGTTATTGTTAACCAAATTAAAGTATAAAATAATGTTAATGATTATATTCCAGCTATATTCATGTTTCTTGATCAAATAAAAGAGCACTGTTTGCATGTTTAGATAAGAGGAATGTTGTGTTATTTCTTGATCAATTCATTTAAAGGATTTATTTCATTTTTTCTTTGTATTAATAGAAATTTTGGCATTATACAGATTTGAGAATGAATTTGTTATTGTGGGAAGGGGACAACCTGACATAGATTTAAGGTTTTTGGGCTATATGATTTTGGCAAAACCCATTATTAGGTCCTTGGACTTTGCTGGTTTTCCACGATTGGTCCCTCTTCTTTTATTTCAACGAATTGAGTCCCTCAACTTTTATTTTTTTTATTTTCATCCTTTGTTCACTCAGAATGCCAAATTGAAGATGCTGTCGTCTTCTGTTGAGTTATAAAAGCACATCTGAACAAAAAGCATGTCTAAACCAGCTGTCAAAAACAAATAATTTGCATCAACAGCTTGATGTAGCTCACAATCAACAGTGAAATTAAGTTCAAATAATCAAGCTCACAACCAATAATTGGTTGAGATATGCTTTTACAACTCAATAGAAGACGATAGCATCTTCAATTTGGCATTCTGAGTGAACAAAGGATGAAAATAAAAAAAAAATAAAAGTTGAGGAACTCAATTCTTTAGAATAAATGATTAAGGACCAAGTGTGGAAAACTCGTATAGTTCGGGGACCAAAAAAGGGGTTTTGCCTATGATTTTCTTTTGTTGAACTTCAACACAACTCTTTAGAACTCTCTAATTTGCCTGAATTTTAACTTTTGAGTGGGTTTTCACCATATTGATTTTATATGCAGAAGTGTTCTCTCAATTGATGAGTATGCATCTTACTTTTATGGCATTGATCCTCTAGCACTATAGAAGACATAGAGAACCAAGCAAACTACTAAGCAGAGTAGTACTTTTAAAAAAGATGATTACAAGCGATAACATCCACTCACAAAGGGTTCAACAAGTATTTATTGTTAGTGATTTTATTCATTGGGGCAGAGAATTTCAGAAAAGATGATTACAACCACTATGAATTTATAATTATTACAACCACTAACAAACTACAATATAAATTCATATTGTAGTTTGTACTTTGTTTTGTTGTATACAAATTATTGAAATAATCTTTAGTATATTATTCTTTTAAACAAAACAATACCAGTATGAATTTATAATTATTAGTTCACACTTCATTTGCGCAACGCGCAAGCATCTATCTAGTAAAATATATAAAAGTTAAGGATATCTATTTTGCCACCTAGGACAAATTTTGCCATGTGGCACTTTTGCTCCTAACTATAATTTTTATTTGTAGTTTTTTTTTTTAAACTTTACAACAAATTAATGAGTATTAATATTTTATATTTTTTTGACTTCTCATATTTCTAACTATATTTATTTATTTTTCATTTTTCATTTTTAACATATTAATAAGCATTATTTTTTAATATTTTTATCTTCTATTTCTAATTATATTTATATTAATTGTAAAAATTCTGAATTTTTATAATTAACTATTTTCTACGTTTACCAATTATTTATGCAATTTTTTATTATATTATCAAGAAATACTTTTAGTTATAAAATTAAATTAGATTTTATGAAAAAATAAAAATTAAAAACTTTTTATTTCTTTATATAATTAGTTTTAAATTTTATATCTATATAAAACGTAAGATAATTTTCACTATGTAAACTACAATATTTTTAATTTATATATTTTATTTTATTCTTTTATAAAATTGAATTGAATGTTATGAAAAGGTAAAAATTATAATTTTTTTCTTTATAAAAAATTATAATTGTTTCATATTTCTATCTATTTGAATTTTGAATTATTCTAATTTAAAATAACATGTGGCATGTCAAAAAATTTTAATGCATTTATATTGTATATGATCCTTCATATTTTAAACCTTTAAAGGGTAAATTACAAAAGAAAAAACCCTAACGTTTGAGCGTATTTTCAAATAAAATCCTATCCAATTTTTTCTTTTAAATAAAACCACAACCTTGAAAATGTTATAAAAAAAAAGCCCTACTTGGATGACTGTACTGGTAATGTTGAGTTTTTTTGTTGAAATTTCATATATCTAGTATGCTAAGTTGAAATTTCATATACCTAGTATGCTGAGTTCTTTGTTGTAATAACTAAATTGCACTTTTATCTGTCTAAAACAGTCTACTATTCCAAAATGAAACACTCAATTGGAGGGGGGGAAAATATCAATTTGGGGACAAATGCATCAGTTTCATCTCCTGTTACCAGTACAGTTATCCAAGTGGGCCCCATGGATTACAAAAAAATGGTTTTATCTCCTGTTATCAGTATAGTCATCCAAGGATGACTTTTTTTTTTATAATGTTTTAAAGGTTGTGGTTTTATTTGAAAGAAAACAAATTGATAAGGTTTTTTTTTTAAAAATACCCTCAAACGTTGGGGTTTTTTTTTTTTGTAATTTCCCCTATTTTAATTCATTAATTATTTTAATTTTAATTTTTATTTTTATTCTTCTTTTAAGTTATATTTTTTATTTTTTGACCTTTTGTATTATGTTTCATATCTTTATAAATACTCACATTTTGACATTTTGTATTCTTTCTTATATCTTTATAAATACTCACATTGTTCATTCTCACAAAATGAAGTGACTTTAAAGTGTGATTATTCTTACTTTTCTCTCTTAACCTATAAAAAAAAAAAAAAGTCATGAAGATGGTAAATTCTTTTAAAGATTTTTTTTTTAAATGTTGTCATTACATAGCCAACTCTCTTAATATTTTTATTTATTTTATAGGGATAAGTACAAATAAGTACCTTATGGTTTAAGCATTTTAGCATTAGGACCCTGTGGTTTCTTTTGTGACATTTTAGTACCCTGTAATTCCAAATTAATAGGACTTGAGTGACAAAATTTGTTACAACTTATGATTTCTCACTTCTAGCATCCAAAAAAATTAATTTTTAATTTTAATCAAATTCTCATAATTTTAACATGAATTTAGCAATAGTGTCATTGTTCATAGTGTTTAGAATCTTTTTTTTTTAAATAAAAATAAGGAAAATTGTTTTTATTTTTTTATTTTATTTATGTTATTATTACTACATAAAACTACCATGAATAAACTTATTTCCCCCTCCTCTATCAAATTGTATTAAAATTTTAATTTTCAGATGCTTGAGGAGAGAGAAATCAAAAGTTGTAACAAAATTTGTCACTTAAGTGCTATAAAGATGAAACCATAGGGTATTGAAGTGTCAAAAAAAAAAAATAAATTCACAGGCCCTTAATGCTAAAACGCTTAAATCACAGGGTACTTATTTGTACTTATCCCCTATTTTATATTAGTTTATTTTAATAATTTTGTTGGTGCATATAAATGTTATTTTAAGTTATAAGGTTTAAGTCCAAATGATAATGAAAAATAATATTAACTCTTAATATTGTAGGAAACTCTTTCCAAGCTAAATGTGAAAATCCCAATTAATCACATTTAGTTTCCATAAGTCATGAGTTACCCCTAACATAAATGTCACAACTACCCAATTGGAAATGAATATTATCCATAGATTGAAAAGAACCATAAAACATAATTACCATGCATTCAATGAGCCTTCATTATAAGATCCTGATATTGGCTAGAATCATGGTCAAGTCAAACTCTAATTGCCTCAATCATATGACCTCATCTTCAGTTCAATTCTCGATAAAACATGACTTCTGTTAAAAACTCTTTCTAGCACCAAAACTGTTTTCAAGTAAGTCCAGTTTGACCTGGCCAAGTACTTATTCATCAAGAACAACTTATATATAAATTTGATCATTGCATCCTTAGGAAAGTTCCACAAAGTGGGAAAATAATGATAAGTTCCAAAATTGAAAGAATATTTATTTGGGAAAGTTAGTTTTGAACCTGCTCCATCTAAAATAATTTCATATTGAAGTTAGTTACATATGTTGTAAATTTAAAATTTTATTTCATAAAACATAATAAAAAAATTGATACCTTTTCCCTAAAGGTGCATCTGATGGAATTGCACTATTGCATAGTGTCAGAGTAAGAAAAGGAAATCGCTCCCAAGCCTATAATTGAAGCAGTAATAGTGGGCCTCCAATCTATACAACAGGTGGCAATATGGACGCTTTACACAACTCCCTATATAGAAAAGCTAAATATGTAGATCCTGAGCTGTACTGACCAATGATGTCAATGTTATCTAAATACTGAAGAAAATGCAAGCTAACTTTTCTCGTATTAGTGGTCAGGAACAATAAAGATGAACAAAGCTATAAAATGAATGCACATGTATGCTTGTACAAAGTCGTCTGGTTAACAAATTCTGGCAGAGCTGAGAAGTGTGTCCGGAACCATGAACTCTTTACCAACAAATGATAGATATCCTCTAGGGGTGGAGAAATCCCTAGAAGTGATTGGCACAAGTCAACGTAATCACGTTGGACTCTGCCAATAATTAGATGCCCCTCAATTGGCAATCCAGTCAATATATTAACATCTTAAAGCGTAATAGTCATCTCTCTATCAGGAAGATGGAATATATGTGTCTATGGTCTCCAACGCTCTATAAGTGTAGTAATGAGGTACCAATCATAATGAGATATCCGTACTTGGGAAAGACCAAAAAATATGGTGGCCTGTAATAGACCTTCCATTTCTGGAGTCATATTATCGTAAAAGTTCCTAATTAGAGTGTTATATCAACATGATATTATCAGATCCTCAAGCTAAAAAATCAATATAAAATTATTTTATTTGACATGTACAGTAAATAAAGAAGTACAATAAATTTGTACTCTATTATGCCAGATAGCTTCTAATCTATGCTCCCTCTGTAGATATCATGTCTAGACATTGTCCTTACAAAATTAAACTTCAATAAACGAGAGTAAATGAATATGACTTGATATAGAATTTAATAAATATAAATGTTTAAAATATATTAACAACACTCGGGCAAATAAAAAGGAAGATATTTTACAAAACCAATATTATTGTCACTATAATCTTGTATGCCATCAGTATAAGGCAAACTACATTCTGGTTTTGACTCATACTGCTACCTTAATTTGTCATTGTCCTTATGATAATTGTCTAAGCATTTACTCATTACATCAATCTCCTTTTTTAATTGGGTCATTACAACTTCAATTTATGCTCTACTTTGTCTAGGTAGAGTAGTTGAGATAGCCTTAGGTATTAGTAACCACAATAAGCTTCCAATTCATATTTTATTTCCCATAAGAGACCCCATTCTAGAGCTACCCTTACAATCGTATTGGATGAATCTCTGAGATCATCTAAATCATTTGTGTGATATCCGAGAACTATATGATTTGCATTTCCTTTTTCAAGAGCAGAATAAGTTCGACGATTTTGGAATGGCCTTTTATTACTATACCATATGACACCATTAGGGTCTTCATATTTATCAACAATTTTTATTTTATTTCTACCACGTCCTTCAAGTGAGGTAGATGCAACTTGTTTTTCTTTTTGCCTTTTATTCATGCCTGATTAAACAAAATTTAATTAAAATTTATTAATATGCACTAACAAAATAAAAAGCATAATGACAAACATGAAATGTATTAAATAAACAATAGTGTATGATAACAAACATATATTGCAGAAATTTTAAAAAAACTTTAATTCAATCCACAAGTCCTTGAGTTATGGCCCGGTAAACCACATTTTTGATAGAATTTCTTTATTGTGGCTTGAGAAAGTCGTTGGTCTATTTCATTTCTGATGTGTGATGCTATTGGTCTTCCCTTTTTCTCTTCCAATCCGGATTAGGTACAAATGGCAATTCTTCTAACAATGGCCAATAATTAGGATGACCCAAAGGTACAAAATAACTAGACCAACATCTGAGATTTTGGCTCACCGAGTGGAAAGAAGTAATATATTCTCGGTAGTCAATGGCATAAGCCAAACATCCATAAATTGCATGAGAATATGGAATTTTAGTTTGTTGGAATTTATCGCATGTACACCATTGATTTAAAAGATCGACAACTTGTTTGTGTCCACCTTTTCTAAGGGAATGGTTGAAAGCAGTGGTTATTTCAAGGACCATATTCTGCTGATCATATCTTTTCATGATATGGCCATTCGCCTTATCAATCCGATGTTCAATAATCTTCACACATTTAGGTGTCCACAAATACCCTTCATTTATCCATCATGTATATTCTGCTCGATATTTATCGAACATATCAACCAATTGTTGAAAAAATTTTTGCATCATGGTTGTTATAGGATCGATATTATGCTCTTTAACATGGCATTCATAGATTCTGTATAGTTTGTTGTCATTACACCATGTTGATGACCATCATCATGTGATAAAGTCCATTTTTCCTTTAGGATTTTGTTAATCCACATCTTTGACTCCTGATGCCTTGCCTCAACTCTTGACATCTATTTGTTGAATTTATGTTTTTGATTCTCCGGCCTAGTTAAAAAAGGCCATTAGTTTTAATGTTTAACATTTATCAATATTCAATATTTTTAAAGGTTTTTCATTTTGATGTACATGCTTTCTCAATGATGTTCTTTATTGCCATATTCTTGAACTTCGTATTATAATTGCTAACCACATGACATAGACAATATTGATGTGGATTAGCACGCCATGTTGGTTGCTTCATCGCATGCTTTATGCCAATGTGACTATAAGAAATTATACAAATATCATCTCTCCCATCACAAATATAAAATCATAACATTAACATGAAATACTCCAAATTATCTTTATTTTCTTTTTCCACTAAAACGAATGCAACATGTAATATAACATTGTTCCCATCAACTGCTTTTGCGGTCAACAGAGCACTTCTATACTTCCCATACAGAAATATGCCATCAACATACAAGACATGTTTGTAATATTTGAACCCATAAATACATGGCTTGTATGCAAAGAACATCCGCTTAAATTGTCTGACACCTTTAATAGGATGATGATTTATTATATGTTCCTTCCCTTCATGATGTCATATAGAACCAAGATTATCAGACACTGCAGTATGCATGAAGTCACACAACAATTTATATGACTCATCCCAATCACCCCACAAATTTGCTATTGCCTTCTGTTTCGCTTTCCAAACTCTCTTATATGTAGGTGTAATATTAAATCGCTCTACTAACCCTACAATAAATGTTTTGACCTTAATGTCAGGCTACTCTTGTAACATTGCCTGAATGTAACCAAATATCAATTCAGAGTCAAAATTTTGAATTGTCTAAACTCAGTCCAACTGCACTACAAGTGTGGGGCCTATTATATCTTGTTATCTGCCAAAAACCAAATGATTTCTTTTCAGTTGCTCGTACTCTCTAGTTGCAATTGAGCTTGCAAACTAGTGTAATTGTATTCCTCTTTGTTTCACAACTTCGAAATTGTCGCCCAACTCTCATTGAATATAGTTTGTAAGCTGTTTTCACTACTTCTCTAGAGTGAAGCAACATACCCTTTGTAAGTTCTTTTGATGGATCCCAAAATATGATATCAACATTTGAGGGATTTTGATTCACCTGCATTTCCTCAATATTAACACATTTAAACTATAAATAGACATTAGAAAAATATGGTGTCACTTCTCTATTCAAACCTTCAACTAATCTAACCATCACATTATCATCGCTAACATCATCATCAACATCATCATCGTTATTGTCATTGCCATCATCATCTTCATAAAAAAAAGAAAAAAAAAACTCTTCATTGTCCTTATCAGTATTATCATCATCACAGAACTCCTCTTCATCGTCATCAAGTTCGTTATCTTCCTCCTCATTAACATATGCATCCTTCTCCTCCTCAACTTCAAGTTCATTACAAATATAGTTTGAGGGTCCAGCTTCATCAGAATTTACATACCCTATTCCACTGTCACTATATTCAACATATAGTTCAATTGTGAACCAACCAGGAAATTGACTAACCATTTCAAACATTTTTCTAACATTATATGCATCCCGAATTTCCATAAAACCAAAAACCATTTGTCTACCATATCCTATAACTGGATGTCCAATATTTTGGTAATCATCATAGCATCAGTTATTTCCAGTGCTTTTCTGATTTTATTTTTTATCCCTCAAAATCAAATTCCTCACTAAAATTGACCTTTCTTGAATACGGATTAGTAACAGTCGGGCCATACTCCATTTGAATCATTTTACCACCCCAATAAATCATTAGAGATCGTGTTGTCATCATGTTTGTTCCCCTATTTCATATCACAATTATTACAATTTCAAATTATTTGTGAAGAAAGAAAGTCACCGACCATCAAAATATAGAAAACTCTTTAATCAAAATGAATTTTTTCTATCAATTAATCTAAATAATTGGCGTCAATTAATATATATTTTAGTTTCAATCTAAAAAACATTCGTGTCATTTAATCTAATAATTAGTGTCGATTAATCTATTATTTTCATAATTTACATTTAACATGCAAATCCAAAAATGTAAATCCAATACAATTAATAAAGTCACCCACCGTCATTTTTAATAAATCCAAGAAAACTTTTTAATTACAATATATTTTTCATTACACACCAAAAAATCATTTCATTACCCATTTCATATTTTTTTACATCCTTCTTTGTAATTATATTTATTGTAACAAAATAATATTATTGTATTTATTTTACAATAAATATAAAAAAAATTGTATAACTTTTTAATAACAATCATCAACTTAAATTTATTATTTTCAATATTTATGTAAAACACACCTCTTTTGCAGAAAATAATCGCTTTAAATTTTCACTATGTTCCCACCAGATAACCTGTAATAACATAATAATATGAATTTGTTGACCTTAGCAACAATCAATCTTGATTTTGATCTTAAAAAACTTAATTTTTAGCATTTAATATGTTTGTTTAAGTGTGTATAAGATAGGACTCAATTGGAAGTCAAAATGGTGCTAAGTATGCTTTTGGGCTGGTTCGACCTCTGAGATTCAAGGAGGGTTTTAAAATCCTTAGAGATTTATAATGCAAAAGTAATCTCATTAAAATTTGAAGTAGACATCATAAGCTTTCTGAATTGATCTTACTTGTCAAAATCCGAGTTCATTTGAGTTTTCAAATCCTTAGTCGAAGTCAGCATATGTAGCTTTCATTTTAGGTTGAGCAGCTCTTAGTATTTCAGAAATATCTTGAGCTACAGATGTCCAATTGAGGTGATTCAAAATGATATAGAAATCTAAGACAAATATATAAAACTTTCATGAAGAAAGGTTAGGCTAATTCGATCATCTTGAAGGAATAAAGTTCCTCTCACGAGCTTCTCATGAGCAGGTCACTAGCTGTTCACTGTTGTTGCTCATTTTGAGCCATTTTGGACAGGGACGCTCACGAGCGATGCTCACGGTCCTGAGCAGCCACCTAATAGCTCAAAACAGGCATTTTTAACTAATTTTCAAAGGCAACGACTCTATTTTTCCTCCTTACGAGCCAGAGCTTCCTCCTCACGATCGTGAGCGTCATTTTAGCTGCAAAAAGTCCAAGATTATTAAAAAATCAATTATGGATGTTGGAGACATGTTTGATACATCCAACAGCCATATTTTTTAGTGTTTATCTATATAAACACCTCCTAGAGCTCAATTGAAGTTAAGAAACTTGTTTATCATTTATTCTCTCTTAAGCATTCAATTAAGCTCTCAAATTCTCTCTTAAAAAATTTTTATATTTGTATAATTCTTGTGAGAGTTGATGAGTGTTAGAATAGACATTTTTATTCTTCTATTTTATGGGTTTGAGAAAACGGGAAGTGAGATTCTATTCTAAAGGAATTGGTTTAAGTGTTTAGCCATTAAAACACTTGGGAATTGGTTTTAGAGTGAGCCTAAAAACTCTTGTTTGTAAGGTTGTAAGAGTGAGGCTTAAACTCTTGTGTAATCTCAATCTTGTGAATAAGATTGTGGGTGATTGAAAAACCTAACTTGGGGATAAGTTAGGTGGAGATGTATTATTGTTGAGAATCCGAACTCCTTAAATCTTTTCGTTCATCATTCTTCCTTCTCAACATTCTTTTCAATTCTTGTTTAAATCGATTTAATTTCGATTATTATTCAATAGCCTTATTCACTCCCCCCTCTAAGGCACTTTCAAGATGATATTCACATTTTTTAATTTTTATAATTTATTTTCATAAATTCAATTGTTTTTACGAATTGAATACAACAAAATAACATTTTCAATATATTTTTTAAAAAGGGGTAAATTATATTTTTCCACATGGGATTTGACCTAATTCACACGTTCTCCCCTATTGTTTGAAAATAGAATTTTTTTATCCCTTAGTTTTTATTCCGTCAATACTTTAGTCCTTCTGATAGGGTTCCGACAAATCTCTTATATTAAAAAACATTTAGGTCCCTATATTTTGTAAAGATAAAATAATTTAGTCTCTTTATTTTATAAAAATGTATAATTTAATCCATCTATTTTAATAAAATTAATAAAATTTAATTAATAAAATATTTTAAAATTAATAAAATTTTTAAAAGTAATTATTTTTTTAGTATTTACACATGTTTCTATCAATATCTTATATTTAAAAATCAAGTTATAATTTTAATGAATTCATTTATTTGTTTGATTTTCACTTTAAATTCATCAAGTTATTCATATTTTAATGTCTGATTTCAACAATTGTAATTTTTTAAAAAAATATTAAAAAATTAATTAAATTAAGCAAAAAATGAATATAAAATAAAATTGGTGAAATTAAATTTGTAATTTAATTTTTATTTAATATACTGGTAGATGTATTCATAGGTGTTAAAAGTCTAATTGAAATTGCAATTTTAAATTTAAAGTAATTAAATATTTGAAGGAATAAATTGTTTTAAAATAATTAAATAGTGGAATTAAATTATTTTATTTTTATAAAATAGAGAGACCTAAATATTTTTTAATGTAAGAGATTCATCGGAATCTTATTTAAAGGACTAAAATATTGATGGAATGAAAATTGACGGATAAAAAAAAAGTTTAATTTTTAAATAAGAGGGAGAAAAATGTAAATTAGGTTAAGTTTCAAGGAGAAAATATAATTTGTTCTTTGAAAAACTCAATCGATTAAATATAATGAGTTCAACAACGAATGCAAGATAAGCTCTTTCTCTCTCCCTCTCTCTTTTTCTACTAGGCTCTTCGTTTATCTTTGCAAAACGATTCTTTCTCTTTATTCTATCTGAGCTGCTATTGGCTTCTTATTGGTGGTAGCTTTTTGTCTTTTCTTTTTTGCTTGTCTGTATATTTTGTTGGTTTAACAAAGAAGAAATAATTTATTCTATCATCAATTTTAGGTCAATTATCAATTAAATTATTGCACTTTTAACTTTATAAATTATGTCAATTCTATCCAATTTTATTTGAAGGATTTAATTATATTTTTAAAAATTACTTTTAGATCCTATAAAATAAATTTGATAGTTACTAAATTTTTTCTTCTTTTTTAAGAAAATAAAATTAAAAAAATATGTTCAAGTTATTGTACTATTTTTGAAAAAAATTTAAAAATTAATTTTTAAATTTTTACATAAAATATTAACTTTTTATGTATCAATTAAAAATAATAAGAAAAAAAGTGATAACTTGTGAATCAATTTAATATATAATATTAATAAAAATAAAATAAAATAAAATAAGCGCTTTTGACTATCACTATAAATAATAATAAATTTTCATTTTTCATTTTTTTAGAAAAACTAAATATTTTTATATTATATTGACTAATATTTTTAGTATCTCAAAATTCTCTTTTTTTTTTATCCAATACTTTTTTGGTTTGACCTCTATTAGAAAAATTTCTAAATAATATGGTTGAAAGTTGAGAAGTAAATTTTAAAATAGTTAAATTTAAGGATTTTTAGTGAAATATTAAAAACTTATGAAAATATTTAGAAATTAATTTTTAAATTTATGTCAAGAGTGGCAAAATTAGAATTTAAAAACATTTTCTTACATTTTATTTTTTCTTATAGCAAAAAGAGGATAAAAAAATTTAATAAGTGTCAAATTTATTTTATAGGTTTCTAAATGTAATTTTTAAAAATACAATTAGGTTTTTCAAATAAAATTGGATAGAATTGACACAATTCATAAAGTTGAAGGAACAAATTGAAATGACTTTCAAAGTAGGATTTAATTGATAATTTGCTCAAAATTTAGGATAGAACTAATTGTTTTCCCTTTAATAAATTTTCCCTTTAATAAATTTTTGCTGTATTTAGCAGGTTTTTTCTAGTGTTTTTGTTCTCTCTTCCTCCTTTAGCTTTTGAAATCTAAATCTACTTTTTTTTTTTTTAAATTTGATAGTAGATCTATTATTAAATCTCTCACTCTTGGAAGAAATTATACATCTTAGAGGGGAAAAAAGTCTTTTAAATTCCTTGAGGTATCTTATGATGCGAGAATTCCATACAAGAGATTAATCAAAGGAAATTTTCTAACAAACTTCATGGTGATGAGGAAATCTGATAAGATTTGATGACATTCATGGAAGAGATCTTGTTGCTTATGACCTTAGGCAATCTCACTCTTTTCCCTTATAGGGTTTACAAATGTATATGGTTTTTAGTTTGCCTCAGAACTTTCTTTAATATTGCTGGAGTTTAGTCAAAGCAAGATGGAGGTGAAGATGGCCTATACAATCTGATGGAGTATGAACTTTACGTTTCAGTTTATAAATTTTTAGCCATCTAAATTGTTCTAAATTTAATCGGCTATTTAGCTTTGCTATTGAACACAAGCGTGCTCATTTATGTGGGCTTTGATTTCTTGTATATTATTTAGTTTAACTTGACCAAATCTCGTAATGTGCGGAAATAATTAAGGGACTTTTTCAGAATTATAAAACTAAAAAAGTAAAATATTTTTGAAAATAATGTTTTTAGAAGTTTCTTTTCAAAAATACGGTCCTATTAAAAAGACACGTCTTTTTTCACCCATTTCCTTCTTCTTCTTCTTCTTATTTTCATCTCTTTTCCTTTTTTCTGTTGGTTTTTTTTTTTCAATTTTTTTGTTTTTTTCTTGATTTATTTTAAGTTTTTGATCTTGTTTTTGTTGTGGTTTTTATATTTTTGTGGTTGTTTTTTCGATTTTTTTTGCTTTTTTTCTTAGTTTATTTTCAGTTTTTTGAGCTTGTTTTTGCTGTGGTTTTGTGGTTGTTTTTTTTTCAATTTTTTGTTTTTTTTTCTTGGTTCATTTTCAGTTTTTTGAGCATGTTTTGTAGTGATTTTTTTTGGTTGTTTTTATGGTTATTTCGAAAAATCAGAAAAACAACTAGAAAAACTAGAAAAACAACCAATAACCAAAAACAAATAGAAAAACAATCAGAAAAATAATCATGAACAAAAAACAACCGCCAAAACTACTAGAAAAACCAACTAGAAAACAATGGTTGTTTTGGTTATTTTATTCGATTTTTTCCTCGGTTCATTTTTAGTTTTTTGTGCTTGTTTTGTGGTAATTTTTTTTTGTTATTTTTTTGGTTATTTTCATAAAAAAAATTATAAAAAACTTGAAAACAGTCAGAAACAACCAGAAAACAACCATAGGATGACAACCTCATAAAATAAAAAGCTGAAGCAAAAAAAACAAAAAAAAAACAGCCAAAACAACCACAAAAATAGCCAAAAAATGCTGAAGAAATAAAAAAAGAAAAAAACCACAAACAAACTAGAAAAACAACCTAAAAACAACCAGAAAAATAATAAATAAATAAATAAAATAAAAATAAAATAAGCAGAGAAAGAATAAATAAATAGAAAATAAAAATAAAAAATAAGGGAATTAATAATAACAAAATAAATAGTTATAAAATAATAATAGTAATAGTAAAAATAACAAGAAAAAGAACAAGAATAAAAATGACTAATAATATCAAAATAAAATAGT
>CATIWK010029109.1:0-12283 GCA_949634005.1 Mallotus japonicus | reverse complement strand
AAAGTAATGGTACCATTCAGAGTATTAACCCCCCCCCCCCCCCTCCTCCTGGCATGGTACAACTACGGTTAAAAATCGTTGATGGTTAGTTACAGTGGTTATTGTTACTTTATTCCCTATCCACACTTTTCTTGAAAAAATAAAAATTGACAAGAAAAACAACACAAAACTGATGAGAAAATTTTTTGTTTATCATATTCTATTGAATTATATTTCAGAGATATTAATAAATTATAAACATTTAATATTTAATAATGATTAAATTTATTTTAATCTAAAAATATAAATTTGTTTTATTTGTTTCAAAATTTAAATTATTTTATTTGAATTATTTAATTTTAGTAAAAAAATAATATTTAATATATAGATCTATAAAAAAAATTATATTTATCTATATTAATTATATATTTTTTTACATTTGATGTTCCCCAAATTCATAGTCATAAGGGTGATAACTATTTTAAAATTTAAATCGGATAGACTCATAAATGAAGTAAAATTCTTATAACACTCGTTGTCCAATATGTGAACACCTTTTATGGAATTAAAACATTTTACCACTTGATGAAACAGATATTAGTTGTATTAATTAAATTTTTAATATGTATGATAATTGAATTAAATTAATAATTTTGAGAGATATTCTTTTTATGGCAATGAATTCTTATTTGAGAAGAAATAATAACGAAATTTTTGATTGGGAGGGAAAGTTGCTCTTATTGTTATGAGAAAAAGAATTAAAAGAAAAAACAAAGAGAAATTTCCAAAAAATATATGTATTTTTAATTTACTATCCCAAACAGGGTGTTTCTGTCAGTGGTAAGAAGGAATGGTACAAAGGCCAGTGAGCGAGCGGTTATGTTGGGTCAAGTTAAGGTTAAACCTAACCAACCACTAACCACTAACGGAGAAAAAAGAAGAGAGAACTTTGAAGAAAAAAAGGTTTGGGGTTAAGTAACGGCGTTAAGCTAGCACGTCGATTAGAAGGATTAATTTTTTTTTTTGGGTAGTGTGAGTTTGGGTCTCTATAAAAAGGTCGATTTGTTGCATTGCACCCTCTATTCTCTGACTGACTCCACTCTTTCTTCTTCTTCTTCTTCTTCCTCTTTTTCTCTGCAACTATTAAAAAATTCTACTGATTAATACGGAGAAGAAGAAAGAGAGTGAACTAACAATGGCAATGGAAACGGCGGTTCCTTATTCCAAATGGGGTTGTGTGTTTACGGCTCTTCTTGTTGTTATGCTCCTCGGAGTTTCAGTTTTCGCTACTGTGAGGAACAACGACGGGATTTCTGCTCTCTTAAGGTTTTCTTACACATCTGCTTAATATAAATCTCCTCCTTTTTCTTTTTTTGAACTCTTCATTTCAAGATTTAAGGAGCTGTTTTTCCGTTAATATTTTTGGCTGCTACCTTTGTTAATGCGTAATGTACTACTCTGTTTTAAGAGAAACAGAGCCTCCTCTGTTTTCTCTTTCGTTTTCACTTTCGTTTGGTTCCTTTTTGTTTTGGGCATTTCTCTTCCTTTTTTTTTTCACCGTTCTCTAAAATCTTTTGGGCCTTTCAATCAATTTTTGGAGCTGCATTATTTGGTTTCAAGGTAGAACTTTTGGGTCTAATGTTTTCCAGAAAAATTTATCTTCCAAATGGGTTTTCATGCTATTCTATTTTGTACTTTCAGAGCTTGAAAACATAGCTGCATTATTCGGTCTTTTTAGCTGGAAAAAATTAACTATCTTAAAATGATCTTTCTACTAAACAACTCTCACGGTTTGTTGGGGTGACTCCATTAATAAATTGGTTTTCAAAGTTAGTTTCTGCTTCATTTATGTCATTCTGTACCAACAAAGAAAAGTGAAGAGCTGACATGCAGAGCTTTAAATGTATTTTTTTTAACAGAGTTTTTCTTTTGTGTAAAAGTCCCTAATCTAATTTACATTCTCTAATGATCTGCAATTATTGTTATCATTATTCTCTACAGGAATGTGGAAGAAGCAGCAACAGAGTATTTGCAGAGCTCAAACAACTCATCAATGGCCGCCAGGTACTGTGAAGGAAACAATCTCAGCCGTCGGTTTACGTCCATGCATCATTAGCTGAACCGTTGGATTGTATACGTATATTGTGCAATAACCGTTGAGAATTGAGATTGTCCACTGGATCTTTAGATCTGGATCGTTCGTTTATATCGTTATTTGTCAGTTTCTTTGGATTCCACACTACTTGCCCCTCAAATGTCTCTGTGGGTCTCTATCTCTGTTAAAGAAAGAAAAAAAAAATGGGGAAGAGTAGCACGTGAGGGGTAGTTTAGTAATTTTCTGATATTTGTTCAATTCGTCGCCGTCTGTTGGGGTTTTTAGCAACGGTTTTTACTGGATTAAGTGATTTTGGCATGGAGCAGTGCACACACACACGACACCCGCAGAGACACACTGTAGTGTTGTACTTTGTGTGGTCTCCCACTAACCTCTCTACTCGCTTTATGGGACCCTCCACGTGTCCTTTTTGCCTTTTGGATTTTGATTGTTCATTTATTAACTTTGTTTTTTTTTTGTGTGCTTTTTAGCTATGGAGAAGAAGTTGAGGATTGGAGAAATGAGCATGCGGTTGATGACCCAGAAGAAGTTGTTGCTATGGTTGAGATGTATGAGACTCAGATCTTTTAATTCTCCATTTTTTACTTGAAAAATACCATTTGTTTGTGTACTCTAATATGTGCTCAAGTGGTAATTTTAGATGAATGTTGTTGTTGGTCATTTATTTATTATTAGTCCTTTTAATTTGCAATTGAAATGGGTACCTGAAATCTCAGTCACTGGCTTCACTAGCAAATGGGGAGGTGTGGGTTGTGGAATTTTAGTGGTTAGGGGTAGTTGATTAGAGTGTGGTGACCACCATTTATTAATGCTCCTACACTTTTTTGGTATAAAAAGCCGCATCTAACTCACCCATTTTCATTTAAATCTACTTTCTAGTTTTGTTGTTGTTGTTGTTGTGGTATTTCAATGTCTATTGATGATGATTTCTGCTTTGGTTTTTCTACTTAATTTTCCCTTGTTGCCCTTCCATTCTTGTGAAACTTGTACTTACTGTATTTTTTTTAGGGACCTTTTTCATGCTCTTTCGTTTTGCTACCTGCCATTTCTGTATACAGTAATAGTGTGAGAGATCTACCCTTAATTATCCCCACCAATAAATGTACACACTTAATGTGTACTTTTGTGCAAAACTTGCATGCTTTTTGCATAATCTCCCATAATTTATGTTTTGCTTAAGCTTTTTTTTTTAATGATTATGACTGATTTTGACTCCAACTGATTCAAAATTGACATAGATTTTTTTTTCTTTTCCCTAAAAGAGTCTGTCCATATCATTAGCTTTTTCCTTTTTTTTCAGCTTATAATGATGTTTTCATTTTCTCAGGAAATATGTATTTGCTAATTAAAATTCCACAATTAGGCTGACACAGGGTTTTTTATAGGCTTGCTCACAGCCTCACACCATGTTATAACTTCTTGGATTTTTTTTTTTTTAATTATAATTCGACAGCTTTCACCATGTGTGTGACATAGAAGAAGACAGTAGACAGCACTCTTTTTTTGGTTTTTAGCCTCTGACTGCAAAGTGGTAACCAAATCAAAGATGATTTGTATCCGTTAGAACTGCAAATGCCTATTGGTCGGTCACCACAAAGTGACAAAATGTCAGCTTCCATTTTTTTTTTTTGACCATTTGCTCCTCTATGTTTCCTATGTATTAATCTTGGTTAGAAGCTAAAGAAACAGTAACCAATTGCCCACCCAACATTACACGACCGACACAAATCATAGAGGAAAGATACTGTAATTATACCCTGCAACCATTTGTTCCACATGTTAAAAAAAAAAAGTTCAGATCTTTTTGGAAAGGATGGTTGTTAAATGTTAATTAATGATAACAACAGTACTAATTGCATTAGCTTCAATGTTGCAGGAGTATCCGCAACAGTACTGAAAGGAGAAAGTTGGGATATTTCTCATGTGGAACAGGCAATCCAATTGATGATTGCTGGCGCTGTGACCCCAACTGGCAGAAAAACCGCAAGAGACTTGCTGAGTGTGGGATTGGTTTTGGCAGGAATGCCATTGGAGGTCGTGATGGTCGTTTCTATGTTGTTACTGATGCTGGTGATGATGACCCTGTTAACCCAAAGCCTGGAACTTTACGTCATGCTGTTATCCAAGATGAGCCTTTATGGATTGTGTTCAAAAGGGATATGGTTATTCAATTGAAGCAGGAACTTATTATGAACAGCTTCAAGACTATTGATGGACGTGGGGCCAATGTGCACATTGCTAATGGAGGATGTATCACTATCCAATTTGTTACAAATGTCATAATTCATGGTCTCCATATTCATGACTGTAAGCCCACTGGTAATGCTATGGTTAGAAGCTCGCCTAGTCACTATGGATGGAGGACAATGGCTGATGGCGATGCTATCTCTATTTTTGGATCAAGCCACATATGGGTCGACCATAATTCACTTTCTCATTGTGCTGATGGCCTAGTTGATGCTGTCATGGGTTCTACTGCCATTACCATCTCCAACAACCATCTCACCCATCATAATGAGGTGGATTTGCTGTATTTTCTTGATGCAACAACATTTTCTTTTTTGGCTTCTGGGTTTGTTACTGAAATCTAACAATGTTTATGTCCAATTTAATACAGGTGATGCTCTTGGGCCACAGTGATTCCTACACAAGAGACAAGCAAATGCAAGTCACTATTGCTTACAACCATTTTGGAGAGGGACTTATCCAGAGAATGCCAAGGTAAAGATTCAATTGTCCTTTTTGTATTAAAAGCCTTTATTTTTAAACCTGTTTCTTGTATTTAATCTTAGAATTCTAATTTCAGATAAAACTTATAATGACTTTTGGATAATAAAAAATGCAGATGTAGACATGGGTACTTCCATGTGGTGAACAATGACTACACTCACTGGGAAATGTATGCCATTGGTGGAAGTGCTAGCCCCACCATCAACAGTCAGGGTAACAGATACAATGCACCAGTTAACCCTTTTGCTAAGGAGGTATTACATAGTCCCCTCAATCCCTTTCCAGTTCCAGAAAAAATTGTAAATTAAAGTTGGCTGAATCCTGATGATGAATTGGTTGAAACAGGTGACAAAGAGAGTGGAAACACCTCTTGGCCAATGGAAGAACTGGAACTGGAGATCAGAAGGAGACCTTCTGCTAAATGGAGCTTACTTCACTCCATCAGGAGCTGGAGCTTCAGCCAGCTATGCCCGTGCTTCAAGCCTAGGTGCCAAGTCCTCTACAATGGTTGGATCAATGACTGCTAATGCTGGTGCAATTGGCTGCCGCAGGGGTCGTCAATGCTAATATATTTTTTCTTCAGAAAATGGCCAAAATAGGCCTCTTCATTCCTGCATTTTTTTAAGTTTCAGCCGTTGTTTTTTTTTTTTTTTTTTTCAAAATTCAAGTCTATAAATGCATCACCAAAAGTATATTGGCAAGTGTACATTTTTTACACATTGTCATTATATTGTCACACCCCCCCCATATTTTCAACCCCTCTTCCCAGTTTGTCTCTGTTATTTCTCAACCTCGGCCTGCTTCAACTGAAAAAAAAAAAAAACCCAATACCATTCTTCCAGGAGTAGGTGCAGAAGCGTTGTCCTCTTTTTATTTTTCACCCTTTCCCGTTTCATACGCCCTTCTTCTTCTAACTACCATTCATGTGTCTTTTTGAGTAAAAAAGTGTCAGTTTGTCTAGTCTTTTTTAAGAGTCTATAGGATTTGAACGATGAATTTGTCATGGATTTCATTTACAAGTTATGAAAAAAAAAAAGAAGAAAAAATCTTTGTTACAGACAATGCATAGATATATAGCAGTGAGTGATGATGCTCTTTATTGTTATTATTATCTTTTACCTTCTTTTTGCTTTGTTTCTTTTCTTCTTTTCTCTGTTAATGGAAGCTACTTTGATATATCTTTTACTTTTGGGTTCTGCAATTTTAATAATCTTATATGCTCATGTGCACATGTGCCACATCCACATGACATATAAAGTTACTAACCAACAACATGATGACCCTTTTTAGTCATCTGTTCTTACCATAGAAAAAGATACATCACTGACCATTTAAATTCTTAACTGCTGTAATTATCAAGTAAATTAAAGGTTAAACCAGTAACTACATAACCATTTAGAAGAAATTTTTTTTCTTTGCTCTGCTTTGGCAATGTGACCCTACAGTGTAACAGCACACTGAAATGGGTGTGTATGGATCTTCACTTTCTATGACAAGTTCACTATCAGCACCAGTGGCTTTAAGGGTAAGAAATAAATGTTGATTTTATTCTCAACTCCAAACGTGTGATGAACAAGAAGGAAGCGACCCAGTAGCTGCTCCAACTTAGAGACAGTAAATTAGCTCTTAACTCACATGGAAGATGACGAAAATGCAAGGATTTTGCATGTGAGTTAGGGTCCCATAAAGCATGTGAGAGGTTTTTTCTCTGCAAGGAGTGATGGGTCCAATTTTAATTCTTTACCCAACTGTCACATGTATGTGCAATTCATCGTATACTTATGAACGTTGGGGGAGCTGTCAACTTCAGTGCATGTTTTTCAGAATAAGCACCACCTTGATTTGGCAAAGCTGCCTCCCCAACAGCACTTTTATTTTCACACCAAGGTCCAGCTTTGTAGTAAAGTTCTTCCGATCAACTTCAACTATGGACATTATCACATGGTTAGGAGCATGAAAGTGCAAATAACCAACAAGAAAAGTGCATTAAACTGTGACTAGAACACAAAAATTGTAGCTAATTGAACATAAAAATCAAAGAAGACAACCGGATCAATGGTCCTTTCTTTCGGCCCCTTCAATTCGGCTATAAGAAAATGTTTCTTATGAACTTATGCTCAACTATGGTCTATGGTAATTGAAAGGGGTCAAGATCGCAAGTTTACAACAACTGATAAATGAGCTTTTAATATCTTTACCCTGAAGCACATGCCAATAACTCAAAAATAATAATAATAATAATAAAATAAAATTCCACATTTGCTCCTTTTTAACAAAATAATTACCTCCTTGTCCCATCGCGGTCACACTTCTTCCATACCACCTCTCTTCTTCTTCTCCTTTACATTTTATATCATGTTTATCTTCTCTTCTCACCTCTTCACTGGTATTAAATTTTCTCCTCTCTTCTCTTTATTTATGTTTGTGATCATTCAATTTCAGTTTCCTGCTTCAAAATTATTGGGTCTCTTCTCTTTTATTTTATGCTGCAAGTGCAACCTTTATTACTTTTTGCCCCATCATCAAGTTTACTACTCTTTTTCATGCTGTTGAAGTTTACATCAAAACTTCATTGTGGCCTTGTTGCCCTATTTTGTTTTATTATTTTTTTTAATCTCATATTCCGGGCTCCCAAATTCACCCATTTTCTTTCTTAGCGGTTCCCCTTTGGACTGCCATTAGCTACTACTCTGTAGAAAAACAACGGAAAAAAAAAACTAATCCTGTAATTTTCTCATGATATATTGCGATGAGGTAAAATGGGATAAAGAAACAATTCCATAGAATCGAAACCTTTATCCAAGCCCAAGGCACATTTGATAATGAACAAAGCCGCAGCCCAAAATTTTGAGGCCAATATTTCTTCACTTACGTTTCAAATAGCTGCAGTGACACAAAGAGACCAAACTCATAGCAGCAGAACAGAAGGCAGTCACTATACTCTCCTAAATAAAAGCAAGGATGGAAAAAGCCCCATCACCAGCATAGAAGCAACACATTACATCATGACAATTCAGTCCTAACCATAGTGCTAAAATGTTTTTATTATTTGACATTTACTAATATAAATGGAGCATATTAATTGTTTTAACTGGAAGCCAACATAAAGCATATAGCCGACTCAAATAACAACAAATGCATGCAAATCAGAAATTGCAGTCATTTAATATGCACAATGTGAATAACAACTGTGCATCGGACTCGTATAACAAACATAATGATCACAGGAAAGCAACATGGCAAAGCAAGAAATAACATATGTAATACTAAAAACTCGTTAAATAGAATAGGTAAGCATTCAAAATGTTCATACTGAGCTTCTACTGCTCCGATTATATATAATAATAGCCTTCAAAATAAGAACTAGCTTTCATAGAAGCCAAATTCTTCAAAATCTATCTTCAACTAGATAGAGATGCTATGAATCTCTCTAAGCAAAAAGTACAAGGATTGAGATGTTGTGTTTCTCTCCTTAGTGATTCTCCTTATCATCGTCCTTCAGCTTCTTCTCTGGTACAACCTCCTCTGCTTTCTCCAACTCTCCACCATCTTCTCTTTTCCCTAATATTAGTCCATCAATGAAACAAGTAAGCAAAATGGTGTAGTTGAGGTTTACAATGTTACTACATTTAGAAGAGGCTCACTTTTGTTATTTGTAGAAGCATCTTCATCATTGTTTGTTGCAGTTTCAGAATTATCATTGTTAGCTGCAGAGACAGCATGGTCATTGTTGTCTGTGGAATCTTGTTTCCCCTTGTCAGATGCATTTTGATCATTCTCATTAGCATCCTCTGTCTTGAATTCAAATCCAACATCAAAATGAGACTTAACCAAAGAAAGTGCCCTGTATCGGTGAGAAATCTTGTTCTTTTCTTCCTTTGACATCTCAGCAAAACTTGAGAATGAAAAAATGAAAAGCCAAACTCAGATGAACATGGACAATAAAAATTAATGAAATAAACATTCGGCAGGAACAACCATAGAAAAATCATGTTCTTACGTTTGTTCATAGCCATCAGGTTGAAAGACAGGGTCCCATCCAAAATCCCTAGGTCCACTTGGAGGAACTATAGTACCCTAAAGCATATTCATCCACGGATAGCATGTCAGACCAAGCTAAAAAATAATTGCATTTAGAAACAAGCTATAGTTTGCAACTAGATGTAAGTTTAAAAAATTAGCATACCAACAACCATGCACAAGAGCAAGAAATATGATTAGAAAAATTCAATCAGTTACAACCAAAAGACCAACAATTTTATTTTAGCATATTATTTGATAATCCCCAACAAAAATCAACTAAATTGAGAACTTATGAATCCACATTTCAGCACTAGTACAGATCAATACACAATAAGACCACATCAATATTCCAAGTCCACGAAGTTCCCAACTTATCTGAATTTAACAAAAATGAAACACAATGTACAGAAAATGTTTATTGCTGTCAAATCACAAATATTGCATTTAATAATTTTTATGTTTATGGGCAAAGCATTTTATTTTTATACCAGAGAGCATAGACAATTTCACAAATGGACTGAAATATCTATCTTATGACATTATTGCAAACAACTTCAAACTCATTACCCACTTCTATAGTAACGAAGTCTACTGATTGATTACAGCAAGAAAAACTCACTGAAACAAGCAGTTTAAAAAAGTTACAAAAAACAGTTATGCAAATTACTCAATTACATTGAACGCATTACCACATACACTACTCAACAACACTTGAAAAAAACGTAAAAAAAAAAAACTTGAGGAAAAAAAAAATGCATACCATTGTTTTCCCAGAAAATGCAATGGGTTCAGAATCAGGCCCAAGAGCAAAAGCGAAGACACACAAGGCAAAAGCTGACTTGTCCTCATAAGCATTCAATATATTGTGCAAACCTAAAACAAAACACAAACCCATTACACTAACATTATTAAACATAAGAAAAGAAAAAACTAAAGCAAAAGCTTAGGAGTGAAAAAAAATTTACAAACCTTCAACACCAGTTTTATCCAAAAACCACTTCCTGCGATCATTTAACAAACCCCATTATGTCATAATTAACATAACATTTTTCAAGAATAAACAATTTTTTTTGAAAAAAAAAAACTTACACATATGGCCCTGCAAACAAACAAACAAACAATAAAATAATCAGAATATTAAATAGTTAAAACAAAATTAACAAGTGATTAGTTTAACTAAAACCGTAATTAGCACCTGGAAGCCCTTTAAGTGCATTGTAACAGAGACACGTGTCCTCCACCAACACAGGTCCGTTCACCTACCATTTTTTAAAAATAAATAATAATAATAATAATAATAAATAATGATAATAAAACCTCACGCGCATACGTGCCGAAACATGCGCGTGAAGCTACGAATATACAGAGGATGTATAATTGTACACTAAAAATACACACCTTCTCAGCAGCTAAGCGAGCTTTCTCCTTGGAAATGGCTTCAGGCTCACCTTGCAATTCAGGAACTGTAGCCAAACGAAAAAGAAAAAAAAAGGTCAAAAAATTTCGCAGACAAAAAGAATAAAAGAAGAATCTACGGAGATAAAGTACGATCAATCTTCATAGATCGGAGAGGGATTGATTTTCCGATGATGGCGCGGACTTCTTCGAGCTTCTTAGCGTTGCCGGTGACGAAGGTAACCGGCCGTGAAACCACTACTTTGGCTGCCATTCTCCTCTTCTTCTTCTTTTTTCTTCTCCTCTTCTTCTTCTTTTTTCTTCTTCTCTTTGATATTATATAATGGGGGTTTTGCTTTTTCAAAGCAATTTATAGAGAGTGGGAAATGGAAACGAAAAGTCTCTGAGGAATTTGTGCTTTTTTTTTTCTTTGGAAAAAGAAAAAAACATAAATAGACTGTGTTTGGTTGCAGTGGTAACTTGATACCTAGGATGGAATAAATACCACAGCAGATTATCTAAACTACCCCTATACATTCATTCACTTGATTTAATATTATACTCATTCCAACGCATAGCATTTATTTTTTTTGCCAACTAGAAAATAGTATCATTAAACAGGGTAAAATATAAAGAAGGGAGCAAAATTTTTACAATAAATATAAATTATATTAAAAAATCTTACTCTTATAAGATACATTATAAAAGAGTAGAAAAAGAAAATATCAAAAAATAAATAAAATAAAGCCACAAACACATCGATACATAAATGTCTCATAAAAAGAATATATAATTTGGTAAATGAAGAAGCCAACTTTTGATCTGGAGGAACTTGAACTTCGACTAGTAAATCGAACTAATATTCCAGCATCCTCAGTGAACTAATTGGTGTGACAAAATCATATGTCTTATTAAAATATTAAATTAATAAATTTTTTATAATTAATAATTAATTATAAAAATATTATATTTTTTTGTATAGGATAGTTAATAACATAGTAATAAATGAATGAATTTTTTTAGGAAAAATTACAAATTTAGTGTCTCAACTTTTCAGTTTTTTCTATTTGAGTGTCTAATCTTTATTTTTTTGCAATTAAGTATTTGAACTTTTAAAAAGCATACCAATGTATTATCTCTGGCCGATTTGATGCTGATTGTGTGCTTAGTCAGATCAAACATGACATACTGTTATCCCAGTTATTAACCATTGCATTTGCCACATGTATTGAATTATTTAAAGGACAAAATTACTCTTATTCAGTCACCCTTTATATGTACGGCAGAAGTTAATATTGTGGTTATTTTTGTCAATTCATAATCTTTAATAAGGACAATTTTATCCTTTAAGTAATACAATACACGTGGCACGTGACATGACTAATAACTGGGATAAAAGTGAGTTTCGTTTGATTTAACTCAGCACCTAGTCAACATTAAATCTGCCAGAGACACTATACTGGTATGCTTTTTAAAAGTTCAGACACTTGATTAAAAAAAATTAAACACTTAAATAGAAAAAATTAAAAAGTTGGAACACTAAATTTGTAATTTTTTCATTTTTTTTATAAATAATTAATAGTAGTTATTAATTTCCCATACAAACAAATAAATAAATTATAAAACATTGTGGAGGGAATAAATGTAGGGGTATAAATGTAACTGAAGAGGTCAACTATAGTAAAAGAAAAGTTGAAAAAAGCAGTGTAAAAAAAGAAGAGGAAGCGATGCAATGTCCTGAAAAGTAATAGGAGCAACAATATGAATAATAAATGAAGTAAATAACTCTTTTTTTTTTAATTAATTAATTAATTAATTATTGAGTTTAGGTAATGGTAAGTTCAGTGAGAGGCTTAATTAAGGCTCTGTTAGGCTTCCATGAGTGATAATAATTAATATTAATAATAATAAATCACAGTTGACGACATCTCCTCTGCTTTTTAGCCTCTTCTCTGCCCCTTCCTTGTTTGTTGCCATGTGTGTCGCACTTGCACTTCCCTTTTGCTATAAGTAAAGGGTTAAGAATCAAGCGCAGGCAAG
>CATIWK010029086.1:0-18958 GCA_949634005.1 Mallotus japonicus | reverse complement strand
CTAAAGCAAGTAATCAACTTCTAATGCAAATAGATGTAAATATACTTCAAAATAAGACACTCTACACTCTCATGCCTTCATATTAGCATCAAATGAACAAGAATCACAATTAAAACAACAATATGCAAGTAAATGAGCTTGAAATGTAATGAAAATCTTAAAAATCAAAACAAAGAGTCTTTACTTGTTATAGACAACTTTAGAGCTCCTAACTCAGATCCTCAGAGGTTATTTAGTGATTTGAGATGCTTTTGAATGCAAGATCTCCTTCTTTTCTTCAAGAAAACTCAAGATTTAGATTAAAACTTCAAGCTTTTCTTCCTTTTTTCTCTCCTTTTTCTCTCAAGAACGTTTTGTTCTTTTTCTCCTCTCCTTCCAGACTGATCCCTTTTTTCTTCTCTTCTCTCCTCTCTTCCTTACTTAAACACTCAAGCCTCCCATGCCCCTTTTTGCCTTCCCAAGGGAAGACAAGACTCCCCATCTACTCTTTCATCATGAGCCCCTTCTTTTGCTTTGAAAATAGCCCCAAAAATCAAACTCTCACTTCCCAAAATCAGAGAGCTCAAGGTGTGGGGTCTAGCACTTAATGGTAGCATTAAATGGCATTAATGGGGCTACAAGTGGCCTCTGAAGAGGCGTGCGCCTCTTCAGCTCAGGCCTGCAGGGCCTGGGCTGAAATGGGCCTAGAAGGTCGGGCTCAGGTGTTGGGCCAAGGTTTTGGTGTTTTGGGCTGAAAATTGAGGATTTTGGGCTTGGATTCAAGTTCGAGATTTTAGACTCTCTCTCTCCCGAGTTCATTCTGAAGAAGTTTGGGTTCTCTTGCATTCAAACTCGAACTATTCTCATCATCGGGCTTCCGTTGCGGGCCTCAAAACCGAGGGTGTCTACATTATGTAATAAGAGGTAATTTTAATTAAGACAAATATAGTTAAAACAATGTTTTACTAAAAAATAACATTTTTGGGAAGTTGAAAATGTAAAACTAAATTGAACTGAATTCTATTTAGTCAATTTATATATTTTAAAAGATTAAATTCTTTCCAAAAAAAGCGCCTTTTCAAAGAAATGAAATCACATCACAAAATGAAGTGATTTTGCAAGAATACAATTGTGCACGTTACGACTGTCAATTCTCATGTTTGGAAAGCTCATATTTGCTAGAATTCAATTATACCATGAGATGTTGGAGACTGGCATTTTTTGCCTCCATGGCCATTCTGATTAGTTCATTAGGGAAATTCTTAGTTCTTACACAACCATCATTACCTTAATAAAGTTGTTAACCACGAATTTACTTTAATAAGGTTATTGTAGATTGGTTGGTTTATGGCTATAAAAGCAAAAATTGATATTTATTGTTACACAAAAAAAAATTTTACTAGGGGCTCAAAAAATTGTGTGTTTATATTTTTAACGTTCAATAATAATAATAATTTCTTCCAAATTGTACAAGGTACAATAATAATTGCAAATCTTTGGATATAATGGATTAAATCAACTTTTTTTTAATTAATTTAATTTCTAGAATTTTAATAATATGTATGCGTGTGTATATATTTGAACCAAGGAGAGCGGATGTTTTCTTAAAAATGCAAAACTTTGGATTCATCATCTAACACCATTCTCTTGGACCATTTCCTTGAAACCGAGTCATATACAAAAGTACCCTAAGAAAACCGTACATCTAACAGAGTGTGCAACTCAGAAAGTAGAAACCTATGATTGACCTTCAACTTTTTGTTCCGGGCTCCGCACTTGAATCCTCCTTGGCTGCCAAACCTCGGATTTTGACATCATAGAACACTTCTTCAACTCTTCTTAGATCATACTTCATGCCTGTGAAACACGACCAAGGAATTCATGAAACCAACATCTATAATGTGAGATACAACATTGTCAAGGGCATGAGAAAAGTAAAAAAAAAAAAAAAAAGGAAAAAAATTGATCACAACAAATAGCTACCATCAAACTTCTTGCGCAAAAAATCATTCCGGAGATTAAGCATGCGAAAAGCAGCATGAAGATCTGTCAAAAATTTCAACACCTTTCTTGGGCAATCATAGTCCCCAGCAGTAACTCGATTCACCACATATCGAGGCTGCAAAAAAAACTATAGGTCTAAGAATACTCAGTTCATTCAGAATTTATTAATTTCTCAATTCAAACCACAGAATCACTATTAGGGGAGGTCTCTCTGTCTCTCTCACTCTCTCACAGACACATGCACACACACGCAAGCACCATTACAACACTAAAAGAACTATACCAATTGCTTCAAAAGTGTTGAAAACAAAGTCTGCCTCAATTCAACATAAGAACAACAAATGTAGCATGTATAAGCAAGGCACAAGTAGTTCTTACCATTTCATTTGACATGAAGCAGATACCTGCACAATTGGACAATTTTGAACATTAATGATTCCAGGAAGAAAACATCCAGTAGCCACAAGTAGCAAATATCATACTGGTCACTATTACGAATTTACAACTCCCCCTCTAAAGAGAAGGAAAAAAGCCCATCCAGAAATATATAACTCCCACAGTCCTACCATATAATTGATAAAGTGTCCCAAACAGATAGCACCAACACCAATAAGCTAAGCAACTGAAAAAAAATCCAACCTTTTAGAAGCAGTTCCTATGAGCATGTAGTATAAGCATGATCAGCTAAGAAACACGTTTCTCTTCATCTTGATATAAATACATCTAACAATGGTAGGATTTTTTTACACAGAACTCGAATAATCTTATTCAGGAATTCTTGATGTTCGGTACATAAGTATAGCCGAATTATATGTAAAACAAAATTATTTCAGTTCAAACTATAACATGAAAAGGATGTCCAGATGAAAATATAAAATAAGTTAAGATTACTAACCAATAAGATAGTCCTCAATGTCCAAACCAAACTCTGGACCATTCACTACACCAAACAAAGAAAAAATCAAACTAAAAAAAAAAAAATTAACATGTCAATCCAATAAAATGGGGCAACAACATTATAAAAATCACACATACAACCAAGTTTCTCCTCAGCTTCAGAATGCATAAGCAGATTTCCCGTCTCTAACCAATGCATAAAAGCAAGTAAAGACACCACTGTCTGCGTTTCACTCCTCCAATCTCCATGATACCTTGATTATTACACCATCAAAACTATAAAAATGGCGCATTTTGTTCCGATTGAATTCAATTAATTAAAAGAAAAGGAAAAATACCTGTAAAATTGACCTGGACAGTTTTTAATGATATCTGCGAGTTTGCTGTAGAGATTCTTCAAGATTTCAATTTGAGCTTGTGCTTCTTCTAAAACCTCTATTTACCAAAACAATTAAAATGAAACAATTTCAGAGTTCAAAGAACGAAAATGAACTTATCAGATATAGAAATAAGAATAGCACCTGAAACAGGACGAGACTGGTGAACCAGAAGGAGACTGACGTGAATGCATCTAGAAGTGGACTCGATTTCTACAACTACAGCTCGAATCTTCTCGCGCAAACTTCCGGATTCTTCCAACTGCGTGCGGAACTCCTTGAACTGATTCTCTAGTGACAGAGGTGAAGATGACTGTGGAGGCGCCTGAGAGTCACCGGTGGTTGACATTGATGACGACGATGAGCAGTAAGATAGACACGGTACGTTTTGGGGACGAGAAAGGAGTGGAGCGACAGAAATGGAAGTAAGACCGTTAGGGTTTAAGGAGCGGAAGAAGGAGAAGACGCAAGCATGTCGAAACGCTGATTTCATGTTTTAATTGCTGAGCTGTATGAAGCCTTTTTTTTTTTTTTTTTTGCCCCTTTTTAATAGCAAAATTAAATTATATGAGATTAATTTTTTTTTAATAACTGACATGTCAAAGGGAAGTAAAGATGGAACGTATGACCTTACTTTATAATATCCATTATCTGAAAAATTAAAAACATTTTAATTAAAATCTTAGATTACCAAATGGAAATTTTAATTAAATTAATAGAAGAGTAAAGAGTTGGGGATCGAACTCTACTCTCAGTCAAATGTTTTAATTCCATGACAAGATATTTTACTATCATGCTACACGAGTTGGGCATTTCAACATTTGTCATGTATAAGAATGGAAATTTTATGATGATGTTGAATGTTTGGTCCGATTTCAAGGAGAGGTATCTTCACAGGAGCAAATATAACAACCACCTTAATCCATGACAAAATCATTTTCTACTGGCTACTTCTTCATATGAGGTAATCAAAGTGTGTCAGCTTCCAACATATTTGTCATTAATAGCAACAAATCTCAATACAACATGCACAACAAGAAAATGATTACAGAGCCTATAATTGGGTAGTGTCATTCATTAAACCTGATCTACACTCACTAGTCACTACTAATGTTATGATGTGTTCTGTTCTTGTATCAACAAAACGGCTGGGGGGTTTCTGTTGTTTCTGCTCTTCTGTGCAGCAATGAAAAGTAAAAAGGGATAACACCCAGAAATGTAACTTCCTACTCATCTCCCTTGGAAAGTAACCAGCAGAAAGTAAGCAACAAAACGGCTGAGTATGCCAGTAAAAATGAGAAGTTCCAAGCAAAGATTCCAGTGACCGAGATCGTAGCCGCTTTGTATTAACGAGCGGCATCGAGTTATCAGCCAGACCCCAGAGTACCTGAAAACCATTGCAGAAGAAAAAGGTTTAAACCAGGCTTGTGTTGCACATATGTTCTTGAATATGCATTGCAGACCGTATTAAGAATCAGACTATACAGACACCAGCAAGGGGATACAAACCTTTCCGCATTCGCAATGATAAAAGCTTCCATTGCCCATTTCGGGTAGCAGAAAGAACCCAAATGCTTCACTAGTCCAGGTTGTTGCTCCTGAGTTGCAATGAGAGTCAGGACAACAGGAAGAAGCACAGCCCACTGCATAAGGAAGGGTCTTATTAGTTAAAAGATTAACAAAATGTGCATGTAAATAAATGAACGGAAGAATCTTCTGAAATTTACCAGTTGGGCAGGACTAGGTTCGAAGTAGATGGCTAATATATAAGCAATGCCAGTCACACAGTAGACAAGGCAAAGCAAAACGATGTAGTTATCAGTAAAACTCGACCGAGGATTGTTGAAGAAATAGAACATGGATAAATAAACCAGAGGTTTGACAACTGTATTGAAATGGTCAAGTGTATCTCTGGATAGAAAATAAGCTAGACTGCTGATTCCAGATGCACTCTCTCGCCAGTAGTGTAATTTGTCTAGAGAAAATGATCTTAATGCTGCAATCTTGCATAGTAATGCTGCAAGGCCGAACAAAAGACCGTATGTAAGTGAAAGAACATGACACCTAGCTCATGCTAAGATGGTCAAGAATAAAGATGAAATTATAGTGTTTCTTTTATCTTGCTGTCATGAAACAGAAAGGCATATTTAGTACTAAAATGGCATGGCTGCCAAGATTTGTGTTCTTGAACTTACAAATAGCAATCACAGTGAAAGTATAGCCAGTTGACCCAAATGTTTCATCATCCACTTTCGTAAGTGTTCCTAAGCAAGCTCCTGCTATTAATAGAATCACATAATCAACTGCTTGTGTTTTAGCTTCTCGTAGTCGTTGCTTGCCGACCCTGAAAAGAATTAACAAAACCTGAAAGATCTAGTTTTTCAGAAATATTTGCCGAACTAATGATGCCTGAAAAATACATTACCTCCCAAGAAAATATCGATATTGGCGGATTACACCAGGAGTTCTTCGGTTGGATAAATCATTAGCCTTTTTAAAATTGCTCTGTATATTTTCCCTTTGTAACTCAACATTGCACTTCACATCCTTCCATAGATCTCCAGCAAAAGAGTTTTCAGTATCTGTAGCACCGGGTTCTGTTTTAACACTGGTATTTGAGCCTGTACCAAGTCCATCACAAAGATGCAGCATGTCTGGGGGTACAGAATATCCATTGTGTAGCATCCATCTTACAGGCAGCTGTTCATGAGTCACATTTGCTTCTGGTTTAACTATACCCTCTAGAATGTCAATGTAGTGGTCTGGAGGAGTAACATGCTCTGGTACAATAATCCCCATGCCAGCAAAGTACTCTTCAACTTTCTTTGCAGATCCATGATACACAGTGATACCGCCTTTTGCTAGAAGTATCAAGTCATCAAACATCTTGAACAAGGCATAGCTGGACCAGAATGAACTAAAACGTTAAATTCTGCCAATTCTTTATCGGCTTTGTGATTCTTTTAATTGATAATTATTAGTTATCAAGCACCAGACATGGCATTTGAGTAATATGTACAACTCATTTTGACTCAATATGTACAACAGACCAAAGAGGGGACGTACCTAGGTTGATGCACGACCATGCAGACGTTTACACCTTCAAGAGCTTCACGCCGTAGTGTCTTTAGAAGTAACTGTGAAGAAGCACTGTCCAAACCAGATGTGGGCTCATCCAAAATCAATAGAGAAGGTTCCATGACCATTTCAAGCCCAACATTCACACGTTTTCTCTGGCCTCCAGAAATCCCTCGTTTCTCTACTGTCCCAACCAAAGAATCTCTCACAGCCTGTAATCCCAAGGACTCAATAACTCTTTCAATGACCAGAACCTTGTCAGGTTTAGGCATATCAGCAGATAATCTCCAGAATGATCGAACCCAGCACAAGAAACATTGTAAAAATCAGATAAAATAGATGGAATCCAGTAGAAAGAACATTTGAAGTGGAACAAGAAATAATGAATATTTTTAGCTCTATATTTAATTTCTTCATATAGAAGTATAATCTGCAGATACATCAGGAAATGTGATGATTTTGGTTTCAAGTGTTCAAGAACCATGGGTGATAGTCAATATGGGTACTGCAGCAAAACAAGCTATATGCTGCTTACCTGCACCTTGCACTGAATCGGAGATTCTCTTCAACTGTCAAGTTGCCATGAACAATATCATCTTGTGGCACAAAACCAATAATTTTCTTATAGGAGTGGATAGACTCATTTTTTCCATTTATAAGAACTGAACCTTTCACAGTGCATCCAGTTGCTTTTCCAGCCAAAGCAGAAAGAAAAGTTGTCTTGCCAGCTCCTGATGGACCCATGACAGCAGAAACTCTGCCTGGCATGATTTTCCCAGTTACACACCTAAGAAGATGTCTGTCTTTCCCTTTCAAAGTGAGGGCTAGATCTTTAAAAGCAACCTCTATCACAGGTCTTGTTTTGATATCAGCATCTGTAGCCATTGAAATAATCCCTGAGAAGGTCAAGTTCTGCTGCTGCTCCTGCATAGCTTTCTCCTTCTCAAGTTGACCATATGCATACTTAAAAATTTGACTGTTAGTATGCAGCTGTTTACTCTTTGGCATTTGCTTTTTTATGTTGTTATCTCCGATCTCTAAATGAAAACCTTCAGGACTATTTGGATCGTCCTCAATATCACGCATCATATTCGTCAGGTTGCTTGGTTGCTTTTTCTTTGCTTTAACAGCTGCAGATGGTGGTAACAATGCATCATTTGACCTTTGTTTAGCTTGACTCATACTTCTCAGCTGCTCTGATTGCATTCTAGATTTTTGGCGAGAAAATGTACGCGAAAATTGTTCTTGCAATCCAAATGCACGTTTCTTTGCACCCTCTTTTGCAGCTTTCCATCTCTCACGTGCTTGTGCTGTTTCTCTTGCTTGCCTTGCTGCAGCTTCTCTGGATTTAGCTACTTTTCTTTCCCGTGTTGAGAGAGCTTGATCAGAGCAGTTAACAATAATGATAAGCAGAGCAGTCAATATAACCTACATAAGCAAGTGAAGGTTGAAGAACATCAAACACCATTATACCCAAAAAAAAGAAAAATAGTCTATCATATATAGTACAATAGTTTGATTAATGGGAGTTATCAAATGCGTCCTTCATAAAACAACCTAAGCATTGACACTTTTTCTGTTCAGGACTTACAATAAGAATAATCCCGTAAGCACGAAGATTTTGGTTGACAGTGTGTGGTTTACAGTTGGTCAACTTGAAGCATGCTGCAAAATGTAACAAAAACTCCATAGTTATGGATCCATCAAATAACATAAGTGTGTCTATATACATTTATATATATATATATATAACAAAAACTCCATAGTTATGGATCTATCAAATAACATAAGTGTGTCTATATACATTTATATATAGATAATATATAACAAAAACTCCATAGTTATGGATCCCTCAAATAAAATAAGTGTGTCTATATACATTTATATATATATAATTTATAACAAAAACTCCATAGTTATGGATCCATCAAATAACATAAGTGTGTCTATATACATTTATATATATATATATATAAATTCAATGTGAGGTGGTTCTTTTTGTTCCCCTTTCTGATCAAACCATGAATGCCATATTAATAAACTGACAGTTCTGGATCTCTTTCAGTGGTGAAAGGAAATGATATTTAAAACCTTATAAAGTGCCACACATAAATGTGACATTAAAGAACTTACATTTTTGATAAGTGGAACCCATCATACAGTAATGTCTGTATTCATGAAAACATAAAGTTAGTAGATACATCATGCAGCAATGTGCAATACTAGATTGTTGACAGAGGTGCATTAAACAAGTTGGAAACTCATACATGTTTGCAAGCAACTAGAAAAATGCAGTGAGTTTTGAGATAAAAAGCAATACCCACTACTGCAAGGAGCATTATGTGTGGTAGTTGGGCAGTATGATCCTGGTGGACAGAAGATTTCACTAGCACTACCAACATCAGACCACATATTTGCAGCACCACAGGTATGATTTGGTCGTCCAGGAGGTATCTGGTAACCATATCTGCATTTTTTTTCTACCAATAAATATTAATTCACAGTAAAATTCCATGAAGGACTTGGGAAAGGAATATAAATAAATTTTGAAGACAAAGGGTGAACTTACGGGTCACATACTCCGGTTGTTTTATTGAGCTTTGCAACTGGACAATAGGAACCTAATGGGCAAGCTTCATTTACAGGAACATGAAAAAACATGATAATAGTATAAGATACACTTTTACTTTCATCAGGGAATTCAACTGGTGAAAAAGGAGGGCATTAATAAAGCACAATCAAATCTTAAATTCTAAGGCAGTATCAAATTAGTACTTACGTATCATGCAAGTGAGACCTTGTGGGCAGAAGAAACCTTCACAACAAGGTTGACAATCTTGAATTCTATCAGGGATGACCTTTTTATTTTCAATATCAACTCTCTCATTTTGTCTAGTACTACAACCCCATCCTGGTTCACAACCAGAAGGCCAAGAAGTTATGTTGCAGTTCTTATTAGGTTTCAAGTAATTGTATGCTGATTCTTCCCTCTCAAAGAGACTCATGAAATAGAATTTTATTTCTGCTGAAGTACACATTCTACGCATCACATCTCCTGCTTATTAAAATGCAACCATAGTGAGTAACAAGATTAAGGGGAAAAAAAAAAGGACAAAGGCAGAGAAGGCATTGAGCATGTCAAAATTATAGAGGACATTGTTGATATAGTTCATGTGTTCAAAATGGTAACATTGCATGAATTGTCTAAGATTGACTCATACCTCTGGTCTTCTTTATACAATTTGTTAAGAAATCTAATCGTCCCTTAAAATTGAATGCCCCATCCCAATCTGCTTTCCTGAGAGACATGAAGATTAATTGTTTGAAAAACTTTCCAAAAACACAAAAAGATTCAAGCAGAAAACAAAAATTTGCAAAAACTACTCACACATTCTTTATGCAAAAATTAGATGTATCTAGTATAGCATCACTGAACACTGAGCTAAGATTTGAAAGCCGGTTATACATCATCTGAGTGATAAGGGCAAGCGAGGTTGGGTCACCTGTCTGACTATAGTCATCCCCATCAACACAATGTGCACAAGGTAATACATTTACAACCAGAAGAAGCAATATAGCATGAGCCACCCAGCAAAAGTTAATCTTCACTCCACTCATTTCCACAACTTGAAACTCTTAAAAAACTACCTATGAATGAACATGGCAATATCCTTAAATAACAATGAGAACCCAAATTCGGACAGCACCAGTAGGGATGAACCATGGCATTCTCGATAATTGAAAAGCTTCAATCTTTCAATAAATACATCAATAAACAGCACAACCTTGAAGAAAAAATTATGAATCTTTTCAGGTCAAGGATCAAAAACTGAGTAATGGGTTCTTGAATATACAAACAGAAAGTCGAAAATGTGAAAACCTTTCAAGAAATGTAGCAACAACAACAACAACAACACTATGCTTGAATGAAAAATTACGAAACTTGACAGGCCAGGAATCAAAAACTGGGTAATGGGTTCTTGAAAATGCAAATAGGAAGTGGAAAAGGCGATGGTGGGCGAGTCGCAGAGGAATTGAGAAGCTGAAAACAGAAGAATTTGGCTCAAAACAGAGGAGTCCATTACCTGGGTTTGGAAGGAAGTCCTTGAATTTTGGAAGCAAGAAATGGCGGGGAGAAACAAATGCCTACAATGAAGGTAATTGCGTGTGCATGTCACATGAGATAACTGTATGTCAGTACGTGCCTTCCTATCTGCTTCATTCAAAAGAAAATTATACGTTATCTGCTTCTCGATTGCATCTTTGTTTACGTCTATTAACGCATTGCATCAAACGGTTGGTGTGCTGACAAGAAAATGACAAAAGGGACCTTTTTTGCTCTCTTTCTTTGAATAAACTTGGTCAATACTAAAAGTTATATCAATTTTCCAATGAAATTTAAGTGTTTTGATTGAGTCCTTAAGCTTTTTAAAAATTACAGTGTTAGCCATAAGCTGTCAAATTTAACATAATTTAATGACGTGTCGGTTGCTTTATAAATTTCCTCTAAATAGATTAAGAACATGTCAGTCATTTTTTATAGCCACTTTAAAATATTATGGAAGAAAAGTGGTCATTTCACTAATGCATGTCTTATTAGGCTTGGAAACTGGGTCGGAGGTCACGCCATTTGAAATAGAAATTCGAAAATGGTCCAACCTGGTGAACTCAAACACCAACATTACCCATCTCCACCGCCACCACTTCACTAGAGCGACACCGACAATAATGACGAGGACGTTAAGCAATTAAAAGAATGTTCTTCTGTCTACCTCTCATTATAGATGCATATTTGAAAATTTATTTTTAACATATAAAATAAATTCAAGAAACTCAATAAATTTAATAGTTTAGAATTAACGTTACAATTTTTAAAAATTTATGGAAAATAATTAAATTTTATAGGATTTAATTGAAAAATTTATATAACTTTTAGGATCATAAAGTCATTATTCATTCTTTGAATTATGCAACAAAGTAAGAAACTTTTACCCGTCACTAGTTTGGTCCAAAATACCACACACACAAGTAGACAAAAAATGGTGTGTCCTTTTCACTCTTTTTTGAAACCCATGGTTAGGGCCATAACCATAAACTAAATGTGTGAATTGAACATGCACTTTGCAGCTGTGATCTTGGAATTATGTCACCTCTTCCAGCCAACTATGAATTTTATTCAGCATTGAAAAAGCATATGCGATTTGTTTGATTGCCTGCATTGTTTTGGCCAAACAGCTAAACCCTGCTTACAAGTATAATGGGTTTGTTATATTTATTTTTGAGAAAGATTCAAACCGTTGCCAATCTATTCAATACTGTTTTCTCCAGCAATGGGCAGTGACAGGGTCTAGACAATGATAACAACTAATACCTCGCTCCAATGAAACATTTTCCATACCCAAAAGCTCCAGCTTTACAACAGTTGCTAACCACCAGTAGTACTAATGTATGAATAACATTGCTGTCAATGCAAGCTAACGATGGTCATGGTCTATGGTCTTGGTCTTTAGTTATTTTGTTGGCTGAATTTTCAATTAGCATTGCCCCATTAGCTACAGATTTGTTAAACAAAGAAAACAAGATATGTTAATATAATGAATCCAAAATTCCATTCAAGACCGTATTGACTTAGATGACTCTTATCCATCTACCTAACTCTAGACTTTAAAAAGCCTTGGACTTTTCTTCTCTACCTCTCTCTTTCTTTTGGGTTGTCACTCATTTCCTGTTCAAAGACCCCATTCACACTTGCCGCGGCTAATAATTGGGATTTTTGAGGTTGTCTTTATATTGGATAATTTGCTTTGATTTTTTTTTTCTTTTTTATTTTATGTTATTTTACTTTCTGGGTCTCATTTATTTTGATTGGTTTGGTGACTTCCACCTTGCCGTGTGAGGACTTTCTGAATTCATGGAACGATAAAAGTCTTTTCTTTTCTGGCTTTCTTGAGGGGTCTTTTTTTTTGTTTTTTTAAATTTGGGTGCAGGGAATGAACGTTATCTCTCAGAATACTTCTGAGTTTTTAATATTGTTGAGTTGAAAATTGTGGGTTTTTGTTAAGTTCAGGAATTCAGTTTGCTGTGATTCTGCCTGCCTAGATTTGAGGTGAGTTTTGCCATCCGAACCACAATCTTTACCTTCTTGTTTCTTGCTGTTTGATAATATTACTTGCATGTTTGCTGTCATAATCAGTATTGTTTTTGGTGAATGATCTTGTAGATATGAAAGAGGAATTTTTGTCATGATAGATGGTAATTGCATAAATTTAGTTTACTTGGTTTTTTATTCTTGAATTTGGATTCATTAAAGTGAGCATCTGGGAATTGGGACCAAAGAAAATGATGTTGAGCTAATGACTATTGATGCTTCTTTGTGTTCTTTTCTCTCTTTGTTGTACTGTTTTGAGTGGGTTTTATAAAATTGGGAAAACCTGCTCAATCTTTTAGTTTAGAATGGGAGTTTTTGTTAAGAATTGAAGCTTTATCAGAATACTGCATTGCTCATTATTTTCTATTTTAATTTTGAGACATCATCCCTTGTGCAATTTGGATTATTATGTTTTCCTACGATCTCTTTTTTTTTATTCTTACAGACAAACTGCTAGTCCATCCTCTTAATTTTCTGACCTCCTGGATGAAGTTTTCTTTGTCTCTTTATCTACAGTGAGGAAACTGGTGTATATGTAAATTTATGGGGGGGGCTATGAAGTGTTTCTCATTTTACAGTGGTGATAAGAAGGATGAACCAAAGACTACAAAGTTGGTCTCAGTTCAATCCACGAATTCTGCAGTTGCTGATCATGAAGTAGGGAAATCTGGTGAATTTGATTCTCAACAAGTCTCAGGAACTAGCATGGAATCCATCGGTAGGCCCTCATTTCATAGTATGTCTCAAAGACCCAGCAATCTCCGAGTTTTTACGGTTGCTGAGCTTAAGTCGGCAACCAGGAATTTTAGTCGTTCCGTTATGCTTGGAGAGGGTGGATTTGGTTGTGTCTACAGGGGGTCTATCAAGAGCACAGAGGATCCAAACAAAAAGCTTGAAGTTGCTGTGAAACAGCTTGGTAAAAGAGGGATGCAGGCAAGTCTATCTCCTTGTGTTATTTTCATGGTTCAATATATTGCTGAGAATGAGAAAACCCAGGTTTCATCCAATGATCGAATTAGAATAGCATAATAGTGTATTCTCAAAGTTTTATTCTCTTACTTCAAAACAATGCACGTGTTGAGGATGCATTTCCTATTTCAATAAAGTTTATAGAGAATAATTCAACACAGGTAGCTGTCATATAAAGGCCAAATTGAGCTAGAGTCATTGTGTTTATTCATTAAATTTGATGCAAGACTTTGTGAAATCATGATAGGACACTGCACTTTTCTTCACCATTTGTGGGGTTTGTATAAACATATAATTCTTATCTTTGCTGAGGAAGAAGAAGAATTTTCAACTTTGCTATATCTTTTTTCTGTCCAGTTGGTTACACTTTTTTGCTGTATTGTTAATCTCCCTTGTTTCATTCTTGTTACAAAAGTTCTTTGTTTGCCTGCTGGTATCAGATTAGATGTTTTTTACTGATACTACTCTCCATCTTTTTTATGCTGTTTAAACCTTAGAACCTGCTTTGTGCTTGGTAGGGCCATAAAGAATGGGTCACAGAAGTAAATGTTCTTGGGGTGGTCGAGCATCCAAACCTTGTCAAATTAGTTGGATACTGTGCTGATGATGATGAAAGAGGTATCCAGCGCCTTTTGATTTATGAATTTATGCCTAATGGAAGTGTTGAGGACCATTTATCTGCTCGCTCGGATGCACCTATTCCGTGGGCCATGAGGTTGAGGATTGCCCAAGATGCTGCTCGTGGATTAACATACCTTCATGAAGAAATGGGTTTTCAGGTACTCTTACTTTGTGTTCCGTTTCAATAGGGTCAAGCTGTGTCCATGCTCTTGTTACAAATGCATTTCATACTTAAAGATTCATCTCAGTTTAACCACTCTTGGCCTCTTCCACCAACCTCCAGAAAAGAGGAAAAGAGAAGGAAGGAAGATAAAAAGATGACAGAAAAACAACCTTATGTAGCAACGGAGGAGTTATGAGGAGATGTAACTAGAAAGCATTAGTTCAAAATAGCTTCTATATGTTGATTGCATGTTGTGTTTTACTTATTCCCAGTTTTTCCTTTTCCTTTTGTCTTTCTCTCCCCTTCTTTTTCACAGATCATCTTTCGGGATTTCAAATCTTCAAATATTCTCCTAGATGAGCAGTGGAATGCTAAACTATCAGATTTTGGATTGGCTAGGTTGGGACCTTCAGAAGGCCTGACCCATGTTTCGACAGCGGTACGTTTTACAGTGATACTTAACTAGCACTTGGCATTTGTCTCTTTAATCAGTAATCTCATGAATATGTTGATGTGACTTGGATAGAAATCAGATCTTCCTTCTGAATAATGCATACTCGAATCTTAAAACCACTATCATATGTATTCATTGAAGGAGTCCTGCATTTCTACTTTGGTGGGACTAAAATTGGCAATAGTTTCAAGTATGGAACTTTCATTCAATATTCGGTTGGATTACCCTTTTAATCTTTCAGTGATTCCAAAAGCTACTGCATTTGCATTTCCTTGTTCTGCTATGCCTTTGGAAGATGCATCAATAAGGTGGTTCAAAATCAATCTATTATCTGCATGTTTGTGTTGCTATTCGAGGTGCTATCTGTCTCTGACTAATAATTTATTTGTATAGGATAGAGTATACAGAGTTCAAGATGCTATGCAGTTCACTGCTACTTGTAGATGTAAATCAGAAAATATAATTTTGAAACTTGGTGACTTTCATTAGGCTCCTTCTTACTTTAACTGATATATTTGATGCCTAAACATACACCAATTTGCTTTGCTTGTTCATGTTTAATAATTTGTTTGAAGACTGTAAAGAGTGAATGCTACTTAAGGATATGGAAAACACAGTGGGAACATAAATATATGAAGTTTTGTTTGACTATATGATGTCAACAAAACTGGCTCATGCAAAAAAACTGGAGGAGAAACTTCCTTTTCTTCCTGTTCTCCTTGCTTGTATTTTTTGCAATTTGCTCATTATGGTGTACTTTTACCAGCCAGTTGTTAGATTAATTAATAGCATATTATTCATACATATATATATATTTTTGAACCATTCATATTCATGCTGTTGGTTTTTTTTCATTAGGTTGTGGGAACCATGGGATATGCGGCCCCTGAATATGTCCAAACTGGACGTCTTACTTCCAAAAGTGATGTATGGAGTTATGGGGTCTTCCTCTATGAACTAATCACAGGCCGACGTCCTGTGGATCGAAACAGACCCAGAAGTGAGCAGAAGCTCTTGGAATGGGTTAGGCCATACCTATCAGATTCTAAAAAATTCCGACAAATATTAGACCCAAGACTGGAGGGAAGATATCCCTTAAAGTCAGCCCAAAAGCTTGCAACTATAGCCAACCGATGCCTAGTCAGAAACCCCAAGGCTCGTCCAAAGATGAGTGAGGTTTTGGAAATGGTGAATCGGATTGTGGATGCATCATCAGAAACATCAAGTCCTCAACTATCATTCAGGAGTTCAACGTCTATGGAAACTTCGCGGAACAACAAAACAAAAAATAAGAGAAGGAATGTAGATTTGAAAAGCAGTGAAAGTGGTTGGTTTGCTCGGATGTGGGCTCCAAAGCTTATCAGAACATGTTGATTGCAGTAAACTTCGGCCAACTTATCTTGAGGTAGGTATTTCGGCCTATGGATTGCTCTGTGATGAACTTACATATTGAGGCTTGCGGGGTTATTCATTTATTAACAAAACAACAAAGTTATGCAAAAACTTCCATGCATTGCAAGTTCTCTTATGCATCCACTGAACAAAGTTAAGAAGCATGAACTATAAATTTCAGAGTCCATAACTGCCTAGTTTCAAAAATCAAAATGCTAATTTTAACGATATTATGACTGGCCTTTGTATATGCTTCCTTTCTCTAGCAGTTCATGTTAGGATCCAGCAAGGTTTTTCACCAAGATACGCCTAGTGTATTGGGTGATTTTCTCAGCTGGCTCCGTGAGCTCACTTGTGAAAAATTGGAGGATTTGTACTGAAGCTATGTGAACAAATTGTTCATTATTATTTTATTTCCTTAATGTGACCATGTTATTTTATTGAGCAGATTTTCTATCATTCATTGTAATATATTTTTTATCGGACTTTTAGATGATTGAATTTTCAACTAAATTTACATATAATTCTTGGGTCTTTTTTGTTTCTTTTGTGAAGTTTTCAAGCCATCCAAGAGGCCTATGAGGCATAGTCTAACAGGCTAAATGTTGAGACCTTGGGACTTTATGGTTCAAGCTGACCAGTTCTTCTAAGAACATGATTTCTCATTATCTTGCCTATTTGAAGGAAGCTATTCGTCCTTTTTACGCAGTTTTTGGTTGTTATTTAAGGGCTTTTAACAATTTTCAACTCTGGCATGTGATGTGGCAAACATTGACTTTTGCACTTTATAACATCTCAAAAGAGAAGTAGTTTCAACAGAGAAAGCAACCCATTACCATTGTTCGCAAGAAAGGCTCTTTTTTTGTGCTGTACAAAGGAGGAAAAAACAAAAAACAAAAAAAAAGCTTGTAACCTGGCATGGCATGGAAGGATTGCCACCCGTCATGGGCACCTTGCTGGCCAATAAATAAAATACACCCAAGAAAAATGCTATCTTTATTGGCCTTAACTCTTAAGTTTCTTACTGTGGGAAGCTACTTGGGGTTTCAGGATTTAGTCCGCTTGAAGACAAAAACATGAGTTCTAATAAATTTTCTATTGATAATTGCAAGAACATGCAGAAATTAAACAAGTCTAACCATTTTTTTATTTAGTTTTCAGTATCCGGCAATTATAAAGATGTCGATGATGATCGAATTAGTTGAATTTTGTAAAAATGAGCAAATTTTTTCTAACACTTATTTTTAAATATATAAAATTTAAATTTAAAATTTTATTTAAAAAATTTTTAAGATATTTTACATTCCAACCAACAATCGATTAATTATTGATCATTTTTTTTTAGTTTGTTGGGTGCACTCAAAAGTTAAAAGATAAAGTCTTTTCCAGCATCTTAAAAGCCATATAAGCCCTTCAATCTATACCAGAAACAATGGCATGAATCAGGTCTTCTGATTAATCATTTCATGTGTCAATCAAGGTCATATGATGTCTCAATTTCAACTCTGAATACGTAATTTTTATACATTTTCTTTTTTTTTAACAGTTGAAAATGATGACTTTTTTTTTTCTTTTATATTGATTCTAATCAATATATTACACTAGGGACTAGGGTCTCATTCATCAGGCCTTCATAATAAGACTAAAATAGTCATCTTTCACTCAACTTGATGTAAACTTTTATATTTCTGAAAATAAAAATTTTATACTTTCTCTTAAATGAAATATATACCAATTAAATATATGCCTCATTTGGGGTATCGAACGAGCGTGATCTTTCCTGAGTAGGGTTTTTTTAAGAATTAGTAAACTTTACCGATTGATAAATGTAGTGATTCATTCGAGTATACCTTTTTTTTTTGTTAACATAATAATATATTAATAATTTAGCTTGTTAAAAAAAATTCATGTATTTTATTAGAAGAAATAATAAAAAAATGTAATTATTCTATTAACAATCTTCTAAGTAACACAAGTGTTTCCTCTCAAAAAATTAACACAATTACTTAAATTGAATTTTGAAAAAAAAAAAATCATATGCGTATGATATATACTAGTCCATTAATAGGAGGTTGTGTAAATATAAAATTTCAGAAACGTATCCAAATTGTAAACAAACTCTGTCAATTTTTTTTCAGTTGATGTAATGAATCAAACTAATGAAAGTAATAGAAACCTAAATAGCTATATATCTCCTTTTAAAGATATATGCAGATTAAAAGTTTGATCCGTCTCTAAAAAATCTAAATAAAATTTTGAAAGAAAAAAAATTCTAATAGACTTTAGGGTAAAATTTTCTTCTCATTGATTAAGAGAGTAACACTTTTTTCTTATGCCATGAAGGGAAGAAAAGTAAATGTTTCAAAGATGATATTTCAAAATGAAGAATGATTTTCAAATAGAATATACAAATCGTTGACGTGGAAAATTTTTGTAAAAAAACCACCCTATTTGAAATTTTTTTTTTTTTTTTTTGACCAAAGTGTGTTAGTAGTAGTTAGATTAGAGGGGAGGGGGGAATGTGGAGTGGGGGATTCGAACCCTTCCCACATCCACTAGGCCCTAACGCCTTTTGCCACCACGCCAGGCATGGGGCTTACCCTATTTGAAATTAAATGAGTTAATTTGGGAATTTTGTTGCATTATTGGAGAGATGGTCTTGATTGATGGATGAAAAAGATGATCATGGATTAACATTATCTTTTACTATTTACTCTTTAACCAAAAAGAAAGTTTAGAATTAATTTTTTTAGATTATTAAGAAATGATAGAGAAACTTACTATTTATTTTATAAATAATAAAAAAATAAAATTAAACTATAAATAAATAAATTGAAATTTGATTTTTCTCATATTCTTTAAATCCTAATTGGTGT
>CATIWK010029074.1:0-10843 GCA_949634005.1 Mallotus japonicus | reverse complement strand
ATAAGCAATTTGCAACTATACTTTTCAACCAATGTATGATTTCGAATGCTTAATTAATTATAATTAGGTTTTAGGTTTAAAATAATACATCTTATGGAAAACATTCCAATGATTTATTTCTTAAAGAAATATTTTGTGTATCATAAGTAGAAATAGAGAGATTCAAACAAAATAAATTTTTTTCTTTAGTATACACGTGTATTTATACAAATGAAATTAAAATATTGTATTAATTCTTATTTAATAATTAGTCATTGATATATATTAGAGATATTTGATCCACAAAGTTAATCAATGATTATAATTGAACAAAAAGTAATCTAATAATTTTAGTTTCATTTGTATATATAGCATAAAAAGAGATAAAACGAAAAAAGAAAAAAAAGAAAAATACAATTAACCATATTATGTGTATCTCAAATAAAAATTCAATGCTTCCAATTAAATATATATTTTAATGCGGGATTTTTTTTTTCAAAAAAAAAAATATAACTAACTCTTTTAATTTAACATATTCTATCGATTTATTTCTCTAATTTACAAATTATTTATTTTGGTATTTCGAGTTGCTAAGTAAAAAAAAAGTTACAAAACCAATTAAAATAAGCTGACAACCAACAGGAATTGTTTTTGTTTAAATAACTCTCTTAGTTCGAATCATAGTATATGTAATCGTATTAAATTAGTTATTTAGAGATTTTTGTTATTCTTATGGTGCTATCCAGATCAAATTAGATTAATTAGACCATAATGTACTTTAAATTACCGATGATTCAAATAAAAAAACTATAATTATTTTCAATTTATTTAAATATTTAAATAATTCTATTTTAATGTATAAAAATATAATTTATATAATAAATTTTGTTTTAGTATGAGGTGTTTAAACAGTGGGGACAAAAAAAATATTAAACAAGTTAGTTAAATAAAAAGCAATAGATCAATAGATATACATGAGGTAATCCTTAAAAGTGGGAAAAAAAAATTCCAGAATTCAATTTCAAAGCTTTACGCAATTATGTATATATGGTCTTCCATGAATGTACAAGAACAAAGAAACAAATAAAAGAAAACAGAAATAAACAAGACAAAACTGTTCATAATATTGCAGTCTAATCTAATCAATACATATCGATGCCCCATATGCCATTGCCATCATTTTGTTTTGTATCAATTGATCAAACAGTTATATGTACGTGTATATGCACGAATCTATTCTGAATTCTTAGGTAGCTTTATTGAAAGAACAAGGTCCTGGCACTGGCAGAGCAGCACACCAATGGCAATGGTCATCCTGAGGAAAACAAAGCCAGGTTTTGAGATGGCACTCGTAAAATTAAGAACTGGCATTAAATTAATATATATATATATATAAAAGATTAATTTAAGTAAGAGGGTATCATATCTGTATGTGATCCTATGATTGGCAGCATCCATTACGGTTAATCTTTAATATATGAGTGTATCTTCAGAGGCTCAGTCTTCAACATTTGATACTATATTAAGAAATAGTAAAAGAATTAAAACCAACACTTATCGGTTTGAGTACCAAAAAAGTTAATTTTTTAAAGTAAAATTTTAAGTGCTAAATATGTATTGAGAGACAGGTACGGAGTTCATTCAATTTACTCTAAATTAGTTAAAATTTTTATGAATATTAGAAGGATATCGAAAGTTAAATGTGAAAAAAAATAGCAAAAGTATTAGAAATGGATGAAAGAAGATTAACAAAATAAAGGAACATTATGAAGCAACCTTCTTTTTTCTTTTTTGGAAAAAACTAAGTGGTGTAAAATAATATTGGCTCATCTGAACACAGTTTTGGTTCTAAAAGCAGTCCCTTTCACATGTTACCTTTCTTAGTATTAATGAATTGGTATTTGCAAGGAACAGAAAAATACAAAGAAGATGGGGTAGAATGAGGCTTTAATTAATCATAAGATTGTGAAAATGAATGAAAAGTGAGCAAAGAACCTTTTCATCATTTTTTTTTTAATGAATTCAATTCAATTTTATCATGTGAATGTGGGCAAATATTTCAGGACTCATTTTCCAGGAGGATGAACTGTGCCATTATCATTATGTTTAGCTTTTTGCTGGACCAGTCCATAAAAATGACACTGTTCCCCACCCCCATCCTCCCCTCCCCCCTTATTGTTAGTCTTTCTGCGGAGACTCAGGAAGAGGGACCCAAACATACATATATATATTCTCATCATGGCACATGATTTGAATTGATGGGTCTTTTTGGCGCTTCTCTTTTTCATGTCTCCATCCAAGAAGTCATATATGCAAGCATAAAGCATGTATATGATACACAAATAAACCTGCTCTCCTTTTCTACTCCCCACTAGTTCCTGTCTCTTGTTTGAAGTTAGTGGTATTTGACATGCAATTGGGGATATTATTGGACTCCAAATTCAATTTTTGTATGATGGGAAAGTATCAAAGTAACATGAATCAGTGCTCTCAAGAAAGAAAATACATGTACCCCCAAAGCCTTAGCCTAGTGGTGGAGGCTTGGGGGTGTGGGTTGAAGGTTGGGGGTTCAATACCCCCCTCCCCCCCTCAACCTCCCCACTTTGGTCAAAAAAAAAAAAAGAAAGAAAATACATGTTAAGAATTCAGAAATATATTCACACTGGCTAGCTCTTTTTGCTAGTCAGTTGCAGTCAACTATTATGCACACTCCTGAACTTGAGTATATTTTGCAGTGATATGCTAGTAGCTCAGCAAACAAAAATCATCGGCAATTCAAGTATTTAACCTGCTTTATGAGGACTCTGAATGTGTTGCATGATTCAATAATTCGAAGAGTACGTATACTCTCTCATCATTATTCTAGAATATTTTTTTTAAAAAAAAGACAATTATTAACACTCGGCCAAAAATAAAATTCAATTTTATATCAATGAGATTAAATTGAGAATAATTTTTTTTCATCTCAAACTTCTGCACAGCTTAATCATAGCCTAATAACAACTTTCTTACCAAGTCTTGATCTTGTAGAATGTCTTAACCATGGATTCAGATGGTGATATGGATCATCGGTAGTGAACATGCAGATAGGTGTCTTAGAGCAGAAATTAATGGAAGACAGTGTATGTCATTGACTAATCAATACTCTAATCCAATTTCCTAAAATCTCTTTTGAAACAATATCAAAAAATAATAAAATAATACTCTGGAGTAGTCAGAATTTTTTTTAACTATTGAATACCTGAAGCATATGATAAAAAAAAATAAATCAGTAAGAGAATTCAGCAATTAATTTTTTTTAAGAATTTTTTCAACTTGTTAAATATAAAATTTAAATGTTGTGGTCATCAATTTATAAAGTTAATTTTAAAACTAAAAAATTAATCTGTATAATCACAGCAGTACTTAGACCATTGACATTTTTATTTATAAAAAAAAGCCCCAATTAGCCTTAATTAATGGGACAAGGATTATAAGAGATAATTGACAGACTTGAAGAACTGTGATTCACTGACCAGTTTGCCTCCAAAACATTGCAAAATTGACAAGTTTTATTTTAAAGAAAATATTGTACAACTATTGAATCGCTGGTTTAACAGCATAAATTATTGCTTTCCATGATAAATGGGAACCCAGCTTATGTCAGAGTAGCCCATGAAGTCTAATTGGAATGGTCAAAATGGAGGCTTCATCACTTGAAAAATAAGGGTTCAATCTCTAATAATGTAATCTTTTGAATTGAATATCTTTACCTACACCCATTAATCTATAATAATACTAAGAATAATAATTGTTATTATAGTTAATAATAGTTACAATTGATTAAAGTTGTAGTAATTGTTGATGATTGTAGATCAAATCCAGGCAATTAAGTTCAAAAAAAAAAAAAAAACAGCTTATATCAGAGTCGGTAAACCTATGTCAACAGGATTCACATGCATCCTTGGAGTCCATCATTGAACTTTGTAGTCGTAGATGCTGTTTTCCACAATTTTATTTTATATATATAATTTTTTTGTTTGCAAACTTAATCTGACACCAGTGTATTTAACCCAAATATCGATTATTCTCTGTCGGTAGAATGGCATTTGTTTTCTTATCCAATTCTCCATCAGAATGCTTCCTGTGGATTTGACTTTTCTAAGATGGGAAAGTCCCCCTTCTGAGATATATTGTCATTTAGCATTTTTTTCCTTGCATATATTGGAAAAAGAATTTAGCGTAAGAAAATATAAATTATTCGTGATATAAATCAACAAAAATTACTAATTTAGGAAATATTTTTAATAATATTAGAATTACTTTTAGAATTTTATAAAATTATAACTATATTTTTTTTATTTAGAGGAAAAAATATTGTACCGTTTAAAAATTATGCAGATACATCAAGTATTACAAACTTTTTTAACCAACCAACAATCATTGGACTGAATAAGTAGAAGATATTCTCGTTTAAACACATTTTAAATTCTAGGTATGGTATACATAGTCATATTAAGTAGTTGTAGGAAGACTATCATTTTTTATACTCTTATTTGAATTGTGTACATTGTGATGTTAAGTGTTGAAAAATTACCACTCTTATAGTATTGTACTGGGTGGAAATCAAAGTTCAGTAGACTCTGAAATCCAATAAATTTCAGATAAAATATTTTTATATGTTACTACAAATAAAATAAATACACCACGTGAAAATATATATTAAAAGAAAGAGAAAAAAAAAATTCTAGCTAATCATGTGTTTGTAATTAAGATACATAGACATATGGGAATTTAAAAATCACACCAAACAAAATCATCAAGAGACTCATTAAGGACTTCCATTAAACTAGGGGCACAAAAATTTTGATAATCATTCAAAAATAAGAAAGAGTTCTCGTCGCAATCAGTTATTGTCGCTATCTCCTGCACAATACTTGGTTGATCCCTTGTCGTACTATCAGAGCAAACTTCGAGAGCATTCTGGCTTGTAGCGCCCTCATCGCGAAAAGGGATTGGTTCATAGTTCGAGCTGGGCAGGTTACTTGAATTTTTCTTGATTAATTCTTTTGAGAAACCAGAAGAAGAAGCAGTAACTTTGCATTTGGCTTTCTTGACCCCGAGCCTTTTGCTCAAATGAGTGTTCCAATAGTTCTTCACTTGATTGTCTGTCCTTCCAGGAACCCGACCAGCAATTAAGGACCACCTTCAAAAGAATTTTTTCTTGTATATTAGTTCACCGTTATTTTTTCGATGAGAGTGTCTGTACAACATTTGTACTTTAGCAGATAAAATTCAAAGATTGAACAATATAATTCATCACTAAGTTAATTTATCTATATATTTACCAAAACAACAAAACCTTGTAAATCTAAGATTCTTTCACGGTTTTTTCTTGTTAAAAAAAAGATGAAAGAAAAGAAAAGAAAGCAGTACCATTCTACTTATATAGGTTGAGTTATTATAAGCATTAACTAGGAAAAATAAAATTGTTTGAAATGATCTAGATTTATGCTAACAATTAGTTGTTACAACATGGGTTGAAGACAACCATCCATATGGAGTACTCCTACAAGTTGGGAACTATACTGCATGTGTGTGGAGTATTTGAATAATGTGTATATCTAAAGAAAGCAATTCTTGACGATGGTTTGTTCAACACTAATTTGTCAGCAAGATTTTTATGCTCCAAAGGTGATTAGTTATATACATAAATATAATCAAGATTTTGCATGAAATGGAAGAGCTGGAAAAGAAAAGAAACCTATTGCCAAGCAGATTATGGAGACGAATGATAAGATCATCTTCTTCCTCTGAGAAATGGTCACGCTTGACATTAGGCCTTAGATAATTCATCCATCTTAATCTGCAGCTTTTGCCACATCTCTTCAGTCCTAAATTCACAACCCACGTGCACTTGTGATCAGATCACAGAAACACATAAACAAAAGAATTAAACATAAAAGAAGAAAAAGAATTAAACCTGTCACTTTTGCCACTCGATTCCACTTCCCTTTGCCATGAACACTTATGTAATCCATCAGAATTCTGTCTTCTTCCACTGTCCACAACCCCTTTTTATATTGACCACTGCTGCCTCCTCCTCCTTCCATTTTTCTTGGAAAGTATATATATATATACCCTTAATTAATTTATAGATCTAGAGAAAGGCTTGTCTTTGGAGTTTGAACTTCGGGAGGCTGCTGTAGAGTTGTTTCTGTATATAGAAAGTGCTTACTTGTGAACAGCAGATTGATGCACTCTGCAAAAAGATGGATAAAGAGATGATAAAAAGGTGTGTGACTGCTGTAGCTAGGTGCGGCTGCGCTACCATTTGATAGTGTCAGCTAGCAAAGATGAGCTGTGTTATATATATATAGAAAATTTTTACCTGCTCTGTGAATTTTGCACTCCAACGTGGGATTTACGGTTTATATTATATTGTAATATTTTTATTGATTAAATATAAAATATTTAAAAAATATATTATATATTATTAATAATTATTAGAATCTGTTGACATTTAAAGGACGTTCAAATTGCATACTTTATTAAAAGGTTTTTATAGTTTTTATAATAATATTCATATCAAATTGAATTAATAAAAATCATTAAACTTTTAATATCAGTAATTTAAATTAAAAAATATATTATATATTTAAATGATTCGTATGGTAAGTAAGATTCTCATCCGAAACCTACAAGAAAAAAATTGTATTCAACTTTTCAATAATAATAATACTCTTTCTCATTTCCACAAATGCACAGATTAATTAGATATTTACATATGTAATATCGATTCTCACTTATATATAGAATCAAATCGCCAATCATGAGTAGAGAAATAAGTAGATAAAGAGTCATGTTGCGCAGTGCGATATAACTGACGAGGTGTGACTTGTACTATTATGCTTTTGAGATTTTTTATAATTACATTATATTAAAAGATAACAAGATAAAAAAAAATTATTTACAAACTATATGTTTAAATTATTGCACGATGGGTTCATCTCCAGTGCACCTTAAATTTTAGATTCTAAAAAAAGAAAATAAATTTAAAAAAATAAATATTAATTAATATTGGGACAATATTGGAGTTGCCCCCAATTTTTTTTTTATCTTTTTATAGGCCGCGATATGTATCAGCGCCCATAAATAATATTGTTCTTTTGTGATATTGAAGATCATGTTAGTCCATATGGATTCACACCCATGATTATATTTTTTTAGGAAGCGGTTAATTTTCTACCACAATAGACGAGAATATACACCCATAATATATTATGTCTCAATTAGAGATAAATATATAAAGAGAGAGCTATTGCATGCTTAATAATATAATAAAGCATGCTTAATTTTTTGAATTTTCAAGCTTTTAACTTATTAATATTTTGAAGGGAATTATACCACTAAACTACTTAACATTCGATAATATGAAAGCAAAAAGTTTGGATTTAAATTTTTTTATTAGGGTGATTACGTTTATATAATTAGTGAAAAATCACTTTGCGTTGTGTAGCTTTACATTTGAGCTAGTTTGATCTTAAATAAATTAAAGAAAAAAATTTTATCGCTTATAAGAAAAATATATTAACCCATGGAAATTGTCAAGGGTAAAATCCTACCAATTTGAACAAGTAAATTACTATTCTAATTCTATAAAAAATTAATATTTTAATTATTTGTAAGTATAGCATATGCCTTTATTTCAAAAATTAAATTACTTCATCAATTTAATTTATCTTCATTCGGTTGTTTTTCCTTACTCTTATGATAAAAGAAAAACAAAAAATAGTGTAATAAATACATAAATTAATTTATTAAATAAAATTTAAAATTAGGTGACCATTTATGCTATTAATTCTCATTGCTAATTTGTATGTTTAGATATAATATATATATTTTTTCAGATATTCTACTTTCAATTTTCATGCCAACAAAAATTAATCAGAAATTACTTGTAGATTTCGGTCTAGAAATAAAAATAAAAGTTAAGATATTAAATAAAAAAATTATGAAGTTAGATAATCCCTAATACAATTAACAGCTTTCTGGCTTGTATCCCCATCGCTGCAACAGTGGGTTGATACAAAGCTCGAAATCGGCAGGTTATTTGAATTTTCCCCAATTGATTCTCTCGAGAAACATGAGGAAGAAGCAGTAACTTTGCATTTGGCTTTCTTGACTCCGAGTCTTTTGCTCAAACGAGTGTTCCAATAATTCTTCACTTGACTGCTTGTTCTTCCAGGTACCCGACCAGCAATTAATGACCACCTTCAAAAAAATTTTGTATTTTAGTTCACGAAAATACAATTTTTTTTTTTTAATGACGGTGTCCTCTACACATTGTCGCACTTTAACTAATAAAATTTAAATATTTTTTTTTAACTAAAATTTAAATATTGATTCATACATATATTCTATCAGTAAAGTTAATTTACCTGTATATGTTACAAAATAATAAAACCGATAACGAGATTAGAATCCAAAAACAAAAACAGTATTAATATTTTTTTTAAATCATTGGTATTTAAAATCCCCTAATATTGATATCAAATCGTATAATCTTGAAATTACCATTGCTTTTTTTTTGGAATATTTGTTTGTCTATAGGGCTATAAACTAGTCGAGCTGTTCGCGAGCAGTTCAGTGTTCGACTTGATAAAAATTTGTATATTGAAGCTCGTTTAATTAATGAACGAGTCAAGCTCAAATTATCTAAAGCTCGGCTCATAAAGTTCGCAAACAGGCTCAAATAGAAGCTCGCGAGCGAACTCGTAATTTTAATGTTTAATAATTTTATTTTTAGATATATAATATATAAATTCTTAATGTAAAAATATTTTAAAATTTATATTATTAGAATAAAATCATGATTTTTATTAAATATATTATCAGTTATTTTCAATTTTTAACATATAATTTTAATTTATAATTTACATTTTTTTAAAATTTTTTCAGGCTCGTTTAAACCTAAGAACTGTTCGTGAATATCAAATGGTATAGTGAGCTTGGCTCGATGGTAAACGAACTAAGTCTGAGCTAGTTAAAATTCGGCTCGGCTCGACTCGACTTGATTACAATCCTATTTGTCAATATCTAAGGAAGCAATTCTTGATGATGTTTTGTTCAACATTAATTTCGTCATCAATATTTTTTTATACTTGAAAATGTAATTAGTTACGTATAATCAAGAATAATTTTGCATGCAATGGAAGAGTAAAAGAAAAGAAACCTATTGCCAAGCAGATTATGGAGACGAATGATAAGATCATCTTCTTCCTCTGAGAAACTGTCACGCTTAACGTTAGGACTTAGATAACTCATCCATCTTAATCTACAGCTTTTACCACATCTCTTCAGTCCTAAACTCACAACCCTCACATGATGCACTTGTGATCAGATCAAAGAAACACATAAACAAAAGAATTAATATATAAATAAATAAAAACAAGAAACCTGTCACTTTTGCAGCTCGATTCCACTTCCCTTCGCCATGAACGCTTATGTAATCCATCAGAATTCTGTCTTCTTCCACTGTCCACAACCCCTTTTTATATTGATCACTGCTGCCCCCTCCTCCTCCTTCCATTTGTCTTGGAAAGCATATCCTTAAGTACATATATAAGAAAAAGGCTTTGGAGTTTCAGGTTGGGGAGGCTGCTGTAGGGTTTTTTTTATATATATTAACGAATGTGCTTACTTGCGAAGAGCAGATCGATACACTCTGAAAAAGACGATAATGAGATGATAAAAGAAAGTTTGGTGACACTTGTAGGTGCGGCTTCTTCAGCTATCAACTACCTACTTTGGTACTGCTATGCACTCCTTGAATTAATGTCTTCAATTCTATTCAATTTTTTTTTTCAATAAAGTAATTACTCTAGTTTATTTATAATAAATTTATAATTATACTGTTGCAATCAAACTAATTTTAATGCCATAAACAAATAAGAAAATTCCGTTTAACACAGTTATAATCACAGAAATTTTATTTAGTTTAATTATTTTTATTATAATTAAAATATATTTTATTAAAATAATTGATAATTTTTTCATTTTAAAATAACTGATAAGAGTTTGATTTTACTTTTCCTCTCTGTTCAAAAACAAAATAACATATATACATATTTTTTTATTAGAAATATATATAAGCATTCCCTTGATTAAAAATAAATATATAAACGCATACACCCAGGGAATTCAAATTTGTGTCTTATCTCTGTATTAATTTGCGATAAATAAATGGAGAGCAAAAGGAAATACAGCATGCTTAACTTTAATCTTCATTAATAATATAAAAAGTGGAGAGTTTGGGTTTAAATTTTTTCATCCATTAATATTAATAATCATTACCACACTTAAAATATATAAGTGATTTATATTTGAATTCGTTATATTTTAAATAAATTAAAGATTTATATTTGTTGATTTAAAAAGTAAAAAAATTAAGTTTTATAAAATAAAATTTTAAATTTAAGTCAAATTAGTTATAAATTAATTAAAATTTTAAATATTATCATATATTATTAAAATTTATGAAATATAATATTTTTTGAAGTAATGAAATAAAATCTACAAATTTATAATACTTATTATTTAATATATTTTCATATATAAATAAAATTAATTCTGATTCTGATTCTTTTATGAACCAAATATTTTATTAAAATTTTTATTCAATTTTTATTCCAATTTTAAGTATAAACCAAACCATCCTAATATAAAACAAATTGTTCCACATTCCCAAATTTGAAGCTTCCATTTAGCAGTTGCTTTGACTTGTCTATATTACCAAACTTACAGACGGTACGTCATCAGTGGGAGGCCTTTGTTTCTTTTTTTTAACCATCGTTTCCATTTCCAAGAGAGCCCGAGCGATCTT
>CATIWK010029048.1:0-10985 GCA_949634005.1 Mallotus japonicus | reverse complement strand
TAATAAAAATATCAAAATATTAATATTATTACCATATTAATAAAAATATCAAAATATTTTTATTATTACCATATTAATAAAAATATCAAAATATTTTTCTTATTACCATATTAATATTTTTAAACAAAATCAAAATTATTTGTTTAATAGAAAATGTGAAAACCACAGCTCCTACACCTCACACCTCCCTCGCCTCACCCCAAGGATGGTGATATTTATATTATATTTATTTTATCAATAAAAACTAATTAATAAAATTTTTATCCACCAATAATTAACAATTAATAAAATTAGCTACCAAACTAATTAACTCATAAATCAAAATTATTTCTTTTCCAAAAAAAAATCAAAATTATTTGTTAAAGAAAAAAATTAAAGAATAGGCTAATTGAGAAAAATGATCTATAGTTGAGGATAATTTAGACCATTTTCCCCAAAATTATTTATATGTCATTTGCCACGTCAGCACCATTTTTGCCATGTCAGCACTTATTTGCCGCGTCACCTTTCCACATCAGCAACTGCACAAGCCAAATTGAAGTTGGATAAAATAGAAACAAGTTGAAAAGGTCACTATATAAATTGATAGCTTTTAAAAAATAGGCAAATTGAGAAAAATGGTTTATAATTGAGGATAATTTAGACCATTTTCCCTTTAATTAAACATTTTCGTACCAATATTTTTTACTATTGAATTTATCATTGTTTAATTTATTAAAGTTTATTTTTGAAATATATTGTTCAATTATAAAAGAATAATTACTAAATGATATTATATCAAATCTATTGGTAAAAACATTGAGTTAAATAACACAACTACATAAAAAAAATTCTTATTTTGGAATAATTAGTACAAATGATTAAATTTCCAACACCATAAAGGAGAGAGAAGGGGAGTGGGATTGACCAAAAAAAAAAAAGAAGGGAGTGGGGGGTTTGAATACTATTCTCCTTAATTAAATGTCTACATCTTTTGCCACTGAACTACTTCCGGGGATAAAAAAAGTTTTTCTTGAGACCACATAAAAAATATTTTGAAATATTACACATAATAGTACTTTGCATGTGGAAGCACAATATCAGAATAATGAACAATTTTTTTCCTTTTTTGATAAAAGAATAACGAACAATTTTAACTAATTTTGTATAGTTGGAATATCAAACCAATCATATTAAAATAAGTAAAAAATAATTAATTAATTAATTAATTAAAATTTATAAAATGTGATTTTCTTAACTGGTACAAATTAGAACTTTAATTTTACGATCTATTTTTTATTTTACGTGAATAATTAATTATTAAAGAACTTAAATAAATTAATATCTATATTTATGATAACATTTTTTTTTTACTTTTAAGTATTAAAATAACTATTTTACTAGAATTACAATTCTAAATAAAAATATTTTTAAATTTTGGTTAAAATTCTTAATTCCTGCCTACACTAGTGGATTACAACCAATACTCGGATGCGTAATACATAAACTAAGTTTTTAAAAATACATTTATGTATTAAATGAAATTAAACTGCAAAAAATCTCCGCCCATCAAACATTGTCATCAATCGGACGCTTGCACTTGCACAGGATTAGGAAATTTTTCAGGAAAGTACCTTATACTAAATTGGCATGGATCAGGAAATCGATTAATCCAAATTCTAAATGGTTTTGGGTTTTGCTTTCAGACGCAAAAATCCTTTAGATTTCAGGAATGGGACAATTCCTGAAATCTGTTCTTATAAGTACCTCTGCACCTGCAACTGCATGCATACACACACATACATTGCAAACTCTGTGCATCATCTTCTAGTTATTTTTTTTTTCTCTTCAAAATTCTGATCCTTCTCCTCTTAGCCTTTCAGCCATGAGCAACCAAGAAAACTCACCTGCAGATCACACCACTGTAATTCTTGGTCGCAAGAAAGCAGCAAATCGTTTCATCGTTGATGAATCCACCAAAGATGACAATTCTCTGATCGAACTTAACCCCCTCGCCATGGAAGAACTTAATTTTTTCACGGGTGACACTGTTTTAGTCAAGGGAAAAAGAAGGAAAGATACTGTCTGCACTGCACAGGGAGATAGCGCCTGTGAAGAGCACAAAATTAGGATGAACAAAGTCGTGAGATCGAACCTGAAAGTCAGGCTTGGTGACATGGTTTCTGTCTATGAATGTGCAAACGTCCAGTATGGGAAGAGGGTTCACGTTCTTCCTTTGGATGATACAGTCGAAGGCCTTACAGGAAATCTTTTTGAAGCTTTCTTGAAACCTTATTTTTCTGATACTTATCGTCCTTTGAGAAAAGGGGATCTTTTTCTTGTCAGAGGTGGAATGAGGAGTGTTGAGTTTAAGGTTATTGAGACTGATCCTTCTGAGTACTGTATCGTTGCGCCAGATACTGAAATCTTCTTTGATGGGGATCCTGTGAAAAGGGAAGATGAAGAAAGGCTTGATGATGTTGGCTATGATGATATTGGTGGTGTTAGGAAGCAACTGGCTCAAATTCGTGAAGCAGTGGAGCTTCCACTAAGGCATCCCCAGCTGTTCAAGACGATCGGTGTTAGGCCTCCGAGAGGAATTTTGTTGTATGGTCCTCCTGGCACAGGTAAGACTTTGATTGCAAGAGCTGTTGCTAATGAGACAGGTGCTTTCTTTCTTTGTATTAATGGACCTGAAATCATGTCCAAGATGGCTGGTGAGAGTGAGAATAATCTCAGGAAGGCATTTGAAGAAGCTGAAAAGAACGCTCCTTCAATTATATTTATAGATGAGATTGATTCAATAGCTCCTAAACGTGAGAAAACTGGTGGGGAAGTAGAGAGGCGAATTGTGTCCCAGCTGTTGACTCTTATGGATGGCCTGAAATCTCGTGGACATGTTGTTGTTTTAGCAGCTACTAACAGGCCTAACAGTATCGATCCTGCCTTGAGAAGATTTGGAAGATTTGATAGAGAAATTGATATTGGTGTTCCTGATGAAGTTGGTCGAGTTGAGGTTCTTCGTATTCACACAAAGAAGATGAAGCTTTCTGAAGATGTACACTTGGAAAAAGTAGCAAAGAATACTCAAGGGTATGTTGGTGCTGATCTTGCATCTCTTTGTTCTGAAGCTGCCTTACAATGCATTAGAGAAAAGATGGACATCATTGATTTAGAAGATGATTCTATTGATGCTGAGATTCTCAACTCCATGGCTGTTACTAATGAACACTTCCATATTAGTCTTAGTACCAGCAATCCTTCTGCCCTTCGCGAAACTGTTGTGGAAGTTCCCAATGTTAGTTGGGAAGACATTGGTGGGCTTGAACAAGTCAAAAGAGAGCTTCAAGAGACTGTTCAATACCCAGTTGATCATCCTGAAATGTTTGAGAAGTACGGTATGTCTCCTTCAAGAGGAGTTCTTTTCTATGGACCTCCTGGCTGTGGTAAAACTTTGCTTGCCAAGGCTATTGCCAATGAATGTCAGGCAAATTTCATCAGTATCAAGGGTCCTGAGCTGCTTACCATGTGGTTTGGAGAGAGTGAAGCTAATGTCAGGGATGTTTTCGACAAGGCACGCCAATCTGCGCCTTGTGTATTATTCTTTGATGAGCTTGATTCCATTGCAGTTCAGAGAGGAAATAGTGTTGGAGATGCCGGTGGCGCAGGTGATAGAGTTCTGAATCAACTTTTAACTGAGATGGATGGTTTATCAGCAAAGAAAACAATCTTCATTATTGGAGCTACTAATAGACCTGACATAATTGATCCTGCGCTTCTGCGTCCTGGCCGCCTTGATCAGCTCATCTATATTCCACTTCCAGATGAAAGTTCTCGGTTGCAAATTTTTAAAGCATGCTTGAGAAAATCACCAGTCTCAAAAGAAGTTGACCTTCAAGTACTTGCCAAGCATACAGAAGGCTTTAGTGGTGCTGATATAACGGAAATATGTCAAAGGGCATGCAAATATGCTATAAGAGAAGACATAGAGAAAGACATTCAATCGAAGAAAAGGATGGCTGTTGATGGTATGGAAGTGGTTGATGAGACAGGAGTGACTGAAATTACACCTGCCCATTTTGAAGCTTCCATGAAGTATGCAAGGAAGAGTGTGAGCAATGCTGATCTTCAAAAGTATCAGGCATTTGCTAGAACATTGCACCAATCTAGGGGACTTGGTAACAACTTCAAATTTTCTGAGTTAAGGCCTGATGCTGGAGATGAAGATAATGAATTTTATAATTAATGCTTTATTGTGTTTTTAGTTTGTCGTGCTTATTTTCTCATTGGAGTACAACTCTATGGATAATGCAAGGTCTTCTCAGTTTTTTTTTTTTTTTGTCATGTTGCAATTTCAGTAGTTTTTTTTATAAAAAATGGTCATTTTATTACGACTTTTAAAGGGAGATTATATGAGGAGGAGGGATTGAACCTATAATATCTACCATTCGTCTTAGGCGAGTTAGGATGTTGCAAATTCAGTAAAGTATTGAGAAAATTGCATATTATATATATTCCATTCATTTTCTCGTAGAAAAACTCTAAAAATCATGTTTCTTGGAATTAAAGAAGAGAAAATAATTTAAAAAGAATAGGACCCTGAAAATTTCATCTTAATTTTTTTAGGAATAGGCAGATATAACATGATGAAACATACCCAATTGAATGTGATATAAAAAGAAGATGAGAAGAAAACTCTTCTGAAAATAAGCTGTCATGATTAAGAAAAATTGTGTGTCCTGCAATGGATTTGACTTAGGCCTTGGCTCTCATAACAAGTATCAGTTAAGTTTTTCTGTTGCTTCCAGGTTTTGCTAGTTTTAGGAATGGTCATTGGTGTTTTAGCTGTTAAAAGCAAAAATATTATGAAAATTGGAGATATGAGATAAATATTCTGAACCCTGATTTAGAGTGAGTTCAGTAATCAAGAATGGAAATGCATCTAGCCAGTTAAATTTCTACATCAGCACAATTAGAAGATAATCAAGATTGCATGACATTTTGCATGTATAATTGCAAAAGCACTACAAAGAAACAATACGACAGTCAAATACTTGAAGAACTTCATAACAAATTATTCAATGAGCACTTCTAGTCTCATCACTAGAAGAATGGAGATTGTAGAAATCTGCCAAGTAGGCCAAAGCTTCAGAGTTACTGTTACATATCTTCCACAATGGTGTAACTTCTCCTTTGGAGACAGTACCCCAATCTTCATAATGTTGAATGAGGTCTAAAAGTTTCTGGTAGAATGAGTCATAGTTCATCACAAGAAAAGGGACTGGAAGCGTTGATCCAATCCTTTCTAGCTGAATCAGAGCCAAAATCTCGAATATCTCATCTAGAGTGCCAATTCCACCTGGAAGAGCAACCACAGCAGTCCTATCAGAACTAGTATTCCGAACTGCAGCATCCACCAACCCATGTTTTCTTGCAGAGAAAAACCTACATGTTAAAAAATGGCTTAGGCAGTGGTCATGTCACAAAAGCTATGTTGGTAAAATTCTTGGCAATTCCAAGGTTTACCTGCATGTAAGATAAGTTTCTGAAGGTAAATAGGGATGAAAATTTGAGGCTGTCCATTCACCAGCTTCTCTTGCTATCTTAAATCCTCCAACAGGCTTTCCTGCTTGCAGTGCACCTTTAATTGTAGCATCCATTAGGCCTGGACCAGCCCCAGACCATGAAGTGCAGTCCAAAAGCTTTGCAACCTGCTGTCTAGGAACTTAGAACTTGCAAAGCACATGACAGAAATGTTGCACTAGAAAAATTATATCTCACTATGAAGTTCAGAAATCTTAAAAACCTTTCTAAGCAAGTTCATGATCGACAGGCTAAAGATTGACAAATATACTTGCCTCTCTACTCAACTCCAGTGCTTGCAAGTAATGCGGATGATTTGGTCCCATTCTTGAAGAACCCATATAGACAACTCCCCTTCCAAGTCTGTGTATAAGTTCATAGCACAGTCCTATTTCTTTTCTAACCTTCAGATTGGTTCATCAGAATTTTAAAGAATTAGAACTCTCAAATAACCCATCGGTCACAGAGTAACACCAGAAAAACATCTATGAGCCAAACAAAATGATGCACTCAACTCAAATCCACAAATTATGCTATGAAATAATCCTGCACTATACTAAACTGACAACAAAAAGTAAAATCTAGGCAAGACATGACCTTATATTACAGCCATGAGTTCCAGTAATCTCCAACAAGATAACCCCCACATTTAAATTAATCAATTACAAACTCTGATGTAAAATTGGCAGAGTTTCAAAGCAAAGAAAAAGCTAAGTAATCCAACTGTATATTTGCTGCAACCAACCAATTAGAACCTAAAGAAATATAGACCTCATGAGCAGTTCTCAAACAGTCAGGCAAAAGATCTATCCAAATAAACATAAAGAAGCTCACTTGAAGAAGAAGAAGAAGAAGTAGAAGCCTAAAGCAGCTGGCAGAGGACACAAAAATCAACGAAACAAAACACTCTCATGAAAGAATGATAAAGCTAGAATCCCCAGCATAATCAGCATGCCGAAATTCAAATATTACTAACATTCAGATGATTTTAGAATATGGTAAATGAGATTGGACAAAATAAATTAAAAAAATTGTCAGTTAATTTATTGTCCATGATTATTCTTCCTTCTTTGCAATTCCAAGACACATTTTAAGCAAAGACATGTTGATAATTTTCTAGCTCAAAACTGAATCATCAACATTGCTAGGGAACAAAATGTGAATATTACTTCTTTATAAAATCATATAAGACAAAATGTGTATAAACCTCTCTGGTTAGCATGTCTAGTCCAACAAAGCAAGAGTCCCATCACCCAAATCACAGGGATAGCCTTCATTTTCACAAGCACCATCTTTTCCGCTTCATACACAATACTTTCAACAATTACTTCACAATGCAACCTTAAGAGACATGCAATTATCCAAACCTTTGTAAGCATGAAACTTGTCCTCTATGAAAATTCTGTCCTAAATTGCTCGTCTATCTTGATTCTTTTCTCTTAAACGTAATAAACTTTATCACCTTCTTAAACTATGTACTGGGTCACTATATAAATGGGTATGCTCTCATTTGGAATCAACAAGCTGAACAGTCAACAATAAGCATATATAAATTGAAAAAATAAATAAATACAAAACAGCTAAACATTGCAAAAATGAAAACAGAAGAGTTACCTCATCTGGGCTTGTTCTCTCTTCAAAGTCAATTAATTTACTCTTACACGGTGAAATTCTTCTTGGAAAAGGCTTAAACTTTGAACATCTGAAACTAACACTAAACCTTTTATTTTCATCTAAAGATTGAATCTTTATATCCTTTTCATACAAATTCCTGGCTAAACCATGAGAACTCAAAGAACCCACCAATGGAAAACCCATCTTTTGAATTTGGACCTCGTCAAAAATGTGTCGAAGCAGTGGATGTTTTCTGCATTAATTTGACTGGATATGAATGAGATGGAAGGAACTGCAAAACATAAAGTAGACTGAAAGAGAGATAATGGACGTTTAGCTATTGTCACTTTCAAGTTGGGTAGGTATTATTAAGTGGAAGCTTTGCAGAGAAGAGATCAATGGAGAACTGGATGCTAATTCCAACTTGCTTGATATTGCCATTTTTGAACAAAACAATGCCTTGTGTTAATGTATCTCGTTTGATTGCAAGAACTATATAAACAAAGGGTGTATTAGTCTTTTTCTTCAAATACAATCTTGTATATTACCAATATTCTATTTTCAATAGCATTTTTAGCATTTGAAACTCTTTTGAGTTTTGAGAGAGAATAAAAGAAGCCTTTTAAAAAAAAAAACTATTGTTTTCCAAAAAAAAAAAAAATTAATATCAGCTTAAAATATAAAAAGTACATATTTTTTATTTTTTATCATATTTTTTTAAGAGCCATATTCTACAAACTATTCATTTTTTATACAAAATAAATTAATTTTTTAAATTTATAAATTTTAATATGAATAAAAAATTATAAATATAGATATAAATTATCAATTATAAAATGATTTTCTAATGAATTGATACAACCCATGATTTATTCAAAATCAACTTGAAAAATACTCAGGATTGATAAAGCAAATTTGAGTTCGAATTTCAAATTAATAGACTTAAAATGACTTACAAATCTAACTAAACTTAAGATTTAAAATTAAAAAATATATATATTTTATATGAATAACAAAATTTAAGCCATAATTTCTAATACTTAACCACTTAGATCAAAGTAATATTCACAGCTTTTTATTTATTATTAAATATAATAAAATATTATTACACTTAACATAAATTTTATAAATGTTATTTATACTAATCTTTACAATATAATATTTTATAAATTAATTACTATTTTATTTTTTTATTTTATAATTATACAATTTAAGTTTATCATTTTAAATGAATATTAATGATCTTGCAATATGATACTTAATTAATATTTAAATTTAAAATTAAATAATTAAATGTTTATCAATAGATTCAATTAAACTCAGCCTTAGCTCGAATGAATTTGATTTAATTAAAATTTTTAAATTTAATTAAAGCTAAATTACGTATATTTTCACTCAACTTAAAATTCAAATTACTCAAAACTCAACTCAATTCGGTCGATCACATTCCTATTGGTTAGAACATTAAAAATAAAAATAAAAATCTGTGTGATACGATGAGGGATGGAACATGGGGATTTTCAGCCGTTGGATGAAGCAATCAATGATGATAAAACGCTAATACCATGTGGGCATGTGAGAACGAGTTCAGCGAATCAGCTAGCTGGTGCAATATATAAGCGCAAAACCCCGCTTCACTCTCGCTTCTCTGAAACCCTAGACCTAGCCGTCTCTTTGGGAACTTGCATTCTGCAACCAATCTTCTACTGCTGCAAAAATGGGTATCTTTACCTTTTTCAATTTGATCATTCAAATCAAGTTTAATGACATTATTATGATGCTAATTGACGATATGATTGATTAGGTATTTCTCGTGATTCTATGCATAAGAGGAGAGCCACTGGTGGCAAGAAGAAGGCTTGGAGAAAGAAGAGAAAGTGAGTAATTTTTCTTGCTTTCTGGGTTTTTTGGGTTTAATTGAAAGTTTTTTCATTTATTTTTTTCTTTGTTTGGTTTCTTGAACAGAGAAAGGAAAAAAAAAAGTGATTCTGAATGTTTCTTTGTCTCTGTTTGGTGAATTGAAATAAAGATATTGCTTGTGCTTGAGGTTAATCAATTGTATTTGTGTCGCTTTGAGGTTGATTGCTGTTCTTTTTTAATTAAAAAATCTGCATGCTGAAAATGTAGACATTTCTTTGAAGCTCAGTTTTTGAAGATTCAATGTTTTGCCTTTGTTGATGGGTTTCATTTATATATTCTTGGAAGGATGTCTAGTTATTATGATGAAGCTTGCGTGTGTAATTTTGTGCATTCAGTTTATGTTCATCTTTCTCTTGTTAATTTGTATGCATGTTAGTAGCTTGGAATCATCATGGGAAATGTGTTACCCAATCAGTTCAGATTTTAATTCAATCCCCAATTAATGAGTGTTTCCATTTTCCCCTTCCTTTGAAGGTATGAGCTTGGAAGGCAGCCTGCAAACACAAAACTTTCTAGCAACAAGACAGTAAGGAGAGTTAGGGTTCGAGGTGGAAATGTGAAGTGGCGTGCTTTGAGGCTTGATACTGGAAACTACTCATGGGGTAGTGAAGCTGTTACTCGAAAGACCAGAATTCTTGATGTTGTGTACAATGCATCAAACAATGAGCTTGTTCGTACTCAAACTTTAGTGAAGAGTGCCATTATTCAGGTTGATGCAGCACCTTTCAAGCAGTGGTATCTTCAGCACTATGGAGTTGACATTGGTCGCAAGAAGAAAGCTGCTGCTGTCAAAAAGGAAGGAGAGGTAGAAATTTTGCTCTGATTTTCAAACAATGAACCAGTAGTTATATGTTTTCAAGCTTCTTAACCATTTCTTGTTAACTTCTTGGAATATTTTAAGTGCCAGCTGCGCTAATTTCAAACTGACCTAGTACTTTTTCTCTTGGTAAATGAGGTGAATTTATCTATTAACTGTCTTCCTGCTGTCTGTTATTTTGTTTGTTGTTAGGATGCTGAAACTGCTGCTGAGGAAGTGAAGAAGAGCAACCATGTCTTGAGAAAGCTAGAGAAGAGACAACAGAATCGCAAGCTTGACCCACATATTGAAGAACAATTTGGTAGTGGCCGTCTATTAGCTTGCATCTCATCACGCCCTGGTCAGTGTGGTCGCTCTGACGGGTATGTATTTTCACTTTTTCTATTTTATGTCCTTGTGTCTCTGAGCCTTTTGTTCCCTTGTATTCGCATGGTATTTAATACAGAGACCTGAATAATGTTTTCATATAGTAATAGTGACAGTGTTTTGCCAAGATAGTTATTTGTTCTCGACGAGGATTGTTTTTTGGTCTAGATGATTTTAGTTTGGTTTTTTTGTTTCAAATCATATCATTTAAGATGTGGACAATCAAACTTGATGTTTGCATTATTGAACTATCCAACCACGGATTCTTTATGCATTGTAAATCTCATCGTATTATGTCATTGTGGATTCTTTCATCCGTGTTGCAATTTAGGTTTTGCTCACTTTTTTTTTTTTTTTTTTTGCTTTTGATGACAGTTACATTTTGGAGGGCAAAGAGCTGGAGTTCTACATGAAGAAGATCCAGAGGAAGAAGGGCAAGGGAGCTGCCTAAAATTTTGTTATCTGAACTCCATATTAAGACTGGACCTTTTTTTTGTTACCGTAATTGTTGCCCTGCTGTTTGGATTGTATTTTTATGAGATGAGCAATTAAAACTTGTGAGCACCAACCAGGATTTGTTGAATTCTTAATTAGAATGACATCAGTGTCTTTTGTTTGATATTTTCAGATATCATGATTTTATATGATGATCGGAATGAATGCATTTTTAGGCAATAATTCTATATAGAGTGGCGTTCGTCTATAT
>CATIWK010029045.1:0-14315 GCA_949634005.1 Mallotus japonicus | reverse complement strand
ATAATATTCTCTTTCATCAAATGGAAGAAAAAAATTAAATAAATAAAGGGAAATCTTGTAAAAAATAAAGGAGAAAAAAATTAAGCATTAATGTTTATTGGATAAAGCAAAATGAAGATTAAAAATATATAGAGTCTATTGAAGTTATACAAACTTTTTCAATCTTTATATTTAAAAATTCCTTGAGATGCTCTTTATTGAGCAAAAAATACTCTTTAAAATAAAGAGTACTATTGGAAATGCTTTAAGTAGTAGAGAAATTAAAAATTTAAAAATTGAAATGGATTGGAGGTTAGTAGAATTCAGTGGCTAAAGAAGTAATTCATGTATTTAATGGAAGAAATGACATCAAAATTAAAATAAAGGGAAAAAGAAATTGAACAAAACTTAAAAAGGAAGAAGGAGAAGCTTTAAACAATTAATTGCCACTAATTTCGGTAGCCACAAAGTCTAATCCCATTACCTAAAAAACTAAGAAGAGATCTCAAAATTCAAAGCAACGCACGTTGTGTGTGTCTATATGTATATATATATATATATATATATGTGGATAGAGACGTTTGCACTGCTCTTGTTAATACTTGTAATTTAAATGATCTAATTGCTCTTAATTTAAAATAATTATGTCTTATTATTTTATTAAGATATGAAAAATGTAATTTTCAGAGCCATCAATAATTCAATATTAACTTAATAATTATTTAATTATTAATTATTTATACATAAATAAATATTTAATAATTTAAATGCAAATAATTTATTTTAATTTAGTAATTTTATATTATAATCACTAAAAACTATTTATTCTTTTTATTAATTTGTTATGGTAGTTTATAATGTATTAAACTTATATTGCTAAAATTTTGTTAAAATAATTATATTTCTTTATTAATTTAGTTATGCAATATTTATTTTAATTTTTAATTATATTAATATTTTAAGTGTTTATACATAATAAAAAAAATTTGATCATAATTTTAATTTTAATTTTCTATTAAATTTTTAATAAAGTGGTAGAATATAATACTAAAAATATGACATGTATTGAAAAATTGATATAAAATAAAATAATTAAAAAAATATTTTATAAATATTAATTAAATTAATAAAAAGAATTTTTTGATGGAATGTAATGAAGTGACTATCTCTAATAAAAATATTAAAGTGGAGTGTAATTTATAAATGGGGACTTTGCAATATTCTCTATCAAAATTAAAAAATACATATATAATAAAAATAAATATTAAAAATAAAGATATATGTGTTATTTGCACTGTAAAAATATTAATAATAGAGTGTTAATATAAATTGTTAGGAGTGCTAAAATTATCAATATATATATATATATATATATATATATATATATATATATATATATATATATTTCTATACATATGAAATTATAATAATTAACCGTGTTTGAATTTTTGACCTTACCGACATTATTAATATTGCACTTACTCCTTAACCACCGGTGCGCTATTTTCTGTAAACAAATTCAGAACTTTTCAATAAATGACTACTTAATGATGACCCACAAAAATGTGAATAATGCTATAATTATAACATTCGATTCATCGATATAAAAATATGACCTAATGTGCAAATTCCACTTCACATTTTGTATTAATTTTATATTGAATTTTTCATTTTTTCGAGATAAATTACAAATTTTTTAATATTAGACTGTATTGGGTCTTTTGTGAGCATGACTAAATTTTATAACTTTTTTAAATATAATTAAATTATAAAAATTAAAAAATTATTTTTATTGGTTAACTAACAAATAAAATTGATATTTTTTTAAAAAAATAAGTATAACCTAATTATAAAGTTTTAAACATTTTTAAACCTACACAATAATTTTTTAAAATTTTTACTGAATTTCTAAAACTTTACATGCAATCAAGTGATATACATTTTTAAAAAATGGCCAATTTTATTCATTAATATAAATTAAAAATTGATAATTGACCCAAAATTTAATTTTAACGGTTGAATAAAAAAAATTATTCATCAATTTAACATTTTTTCATTAATCTAAATAATTTTTTATTTATTAACCATTAAAATTAAATTGATGAATAAATTTTTTATTCTACCACTAAAATTTTTGGGTCAATTATTAATTTGATATTTATATTAACAAATAAAATTGGTCATTTTTGAAATGTATATCACTTGATTGTAAAGTTTTTAAAATTCAAGAAAGATTTTAAAAATTATTATGTGGGTTTAAAATGTTTAAAACTTTATAATTAAGTTATATATATATATATATATTTTAAAAAAAAATTATCAGTTCTATTTGTTAGTTAACCATTAAAATTATTTTTTTTTAATTTATAGGACTTAATTTTACTTAAAAAGTTATAAAATTTAATTGTATTCACAAAAAGTGAAATATGTTCTAATATAAAAAAAAATGAGAAGTTTCAATTTAATTAAAAAGGTGAAAAAATCCAATATAAAATTAAGCCAAAACATTGAGGTCCAATTTGTACTTTTGCCTAAAAATATGAAACATGTGTATCTATACAAATGCAATTAAAACCGTTAGATTACTATTAGTTTAATTATAACCATTGATATATTTTATAGGTATTGGTACATAAAAATGATTAATAGTTATAATTAAATAAAAATAAATCCAACGGTTCTAATTCCATTTGCATAGATACAAACAATTGCACCATAGCAAGAGCCAAAAGAAAATTATTGGAACTTGTCCACTGTTTCTTTGCAGGTTTAAGCTAATTTAAATTTGATTAATTACTATAACATTCATGAGATTTTTTTTTTTTTACCAAAACATTCATGAGATTTGACCTATTACACTGCTAGATTCCTGTATTTTCAATAGTAACTATAATATGTTTGAGATTTTACTCCCCTAAATCATTACATCATACTATTTAATTTATCGTTAAATGGATCAATTTTAAAAAATAAAAGTTCTATTTAATCCCTAAACTCATAATATAGTTTTAAATTCATCCAATTTATTTGAACTTAATGAAAATTTATTTGAACTTATTTATTGAAATTATTTGAAAAATAAATAAAATTTAACTCGTTAAATTTGTAAAAACTGACTTATATATCCATAAATTTGCAAGTATATATGCATAGACTTCACTTGCTTATGATCATACTTTTCACCCATTAGGGTTGACTACCCATTAGGATTAGGTAATAAATTAATTAATTACATATACAAGATAACCATCCCGCCTAATAATTTTTTTTTAATCGAACCGTTACTATAGTTGAATTCTTCTATTCATATATATATATATTCGCTACCAAATCTTGAATCAGTCCTAAATTTGGTATAATGCATGAGAATTTTTGATCGTTTATTTAACCAAAAAAATCGATTTGTAATATTTGCTTTCTTTCAAATTCAACCCAAGAACCAAATAGGAGAATACATTTACTTGAAGGATCAATCCTATGGGGAGATGAAAATTGAATCTTGGGCAATATGGCAATCTTTTCTCATACATTACAAATAATTTCATTATATTTGAGTTAAATTATTCTTATTGTTGTTGTTGTTGCAGCAGCAGCATAAGAGGAACTATAATTTCAATGGCAAGTAATTTAAATTCATTTAGAAATTTTGGTGTATGAAAAAGATAGAGAGGTTGTGAGGGATTTTTTCTTATAAACTCATCTCAAAATAAATGAAACTTACTTGAATGTCAGATAAAAACACTGAATGTAACTAACAATTGCTGGAATCAATTGGTAGGAACCTGTTCATATTCAAGTGACATCTTGAGTTTGAGTCGTGGTAAAATTAGTTGATGGAAATTTTTACCACCTTTATGCTCTTACTCGTATTGAATTAAATTAATTAGAATTCAATATATTAGTTTAGAAAAAAAAAACATCAAAATTAAAAAAAAAAAGTTTGGAATTCCAATTTAAAACCTACTAAATGTCATTGGAAATGTTGGTTATTAAATCTAATACTCAGTGACCTAAATTTGGTTAGTTGAAGCTTGCCAGAAAGCAAAAAATATTATTATCAAATTTGGGACTAATTCAAGATTTGGTAGAGTGACAAATTTTCAATGAGTATTTTTTTTTATTAGATCAGCCACAAAAGTAACAATTTTTCGTTCTGTCCCATTCAATATGATTGTAATTTACAAGTTGAATGATGCATAACATCTCACAATACTTATAATTTCTTCGTAGTTGTTGTTGCAACTTGCATGCTGGTACCGTATAAAAACTTACTGCTTCCCATCTTTCTATGGCATCGAATTTGAATTTGTCAAATTTTTCATACATATGTGAAATCATACCATATAAAAACTATTTCCCTTCTTATTTCTACGTTTTGAAAGTTGACATCTAATACATGATTTTCATTATATTTTTAATCGGATAAGAAAGTAAATTTCATAATTAAAAAATAAAAAGTCATACATGAAATTTTCTAAAAATTAGAACATCACTATAGTAGTGACTGATGAGTGATTTGAAAAAAGATAAATAAAACTATGACTTGTATAATTTACAATTTGTAATTTGTTTTCTTAGCGAAATTCGTACATCTTTTTAATGTAAATAGAAGTGTACGTTTAAAATATAATATTACAAAAATAAACATCATCAAGAATAGATTATTAACTCTTAGATGTGAAAATTTCTATTATCTCTTATTTGGTTCAATTTCATTAAAAAATTTATTTTATTTCTAAATAAAAATTCATTTGTAAATATATTTTTATTAGTGAAGTGTATTTGGTTTAAATGAATATTTTATGAAATGAATTTATTCGGATATTCTAACAATTTTTTAGAATTTAGTTTAATATTAATTGATTTCAAAAAATTAAAAATTAGAATTGGAAATAAATTCTCCAAACATTTCATTTAAACCAAATACAATTACTTAAATTTGCAAATAAATTTTATAAAATTTGACAAAATTCATTTAGATCAAATGCACACTTGAAGAATTATATTCATAGAATCTCAAATTAAATTTTATATTTTTATTTGAATCTGAACAAAAATAAGTTCAATTTTTTTAACAAAAAAATCATTAAAAAATTAGAACTTTTCTAAAAAAATATAGTACAACTTTTGTTAAAAAAAATTTAATGAAATATAGTAAAAAAATAAAAATATAAGAATTCTTGAGTAAATTTTTTTTTACAAAATAAATTTTATTTTTATAAATAATTATCGTTAAACATGTAAAAGAATATGACATTAATGAAAGTAAAACAAAAATAAAACCATGATATAGGCATCGCATAATTTAAATAACAAATAAACAAATCAAATTTAAAATCTGAAATTATTGAAAAGTAGAATAACACATAAAAAAAAAAAACAGTTATCAGTTAAAAAATCCATCACCCCTTGAAAGTCTTAAGTCCTGAGAACATGAAAAAAAAAATAATAAAAACAAATACTTAAAAAAATAAAAATTTTAACCACTGTAGAATGTTATAACTTTCAGTAACTACCTGCCAGTTACTTACCCAATTGACAAATCTTGCAATTCAGCTTTAAAAAAAAATTAATGAGATATTAGTGTGTAATTGTGTATATATTCCACTAATGTCTCACCAACATGCAAGATACAACTGCAAATTATATATATATATATATATAAACCAAATAAAATAAAGAATCATATTTAAATCAAATAATATTCTGCAATCTTTGTTCCTTTCTTTCTTTTAATCTGCAACATGTTTCCCACTACTAGAACTCAGTCTCATATGCTACATATAAAAATAAAAAATAAAAATAAAAATAAAAATAAAAGTGTATTCTCTCTTCACCCACCAAAATTCCCTAACTTTACACCCAAACACCCCCTTCCTACCACAAATCAACACCATGATCACAGTCCCTAGAAACAATTTTAGCACTCGCTGTTAAGTTATCCACCCTTATATCACAGTCCACTTTAACAGTAATCGTCCACGTCTTCACGGACCCAACTTTAATCTTCACGGGTGCTCTTAAGTTCAACTTAAGCGGCACCGTTTTCTTCCTTTCACCATCAACTAACGCCTTCTGTACTGTGCTCGTTAACTCAATTCCGTCACCCTTTAACACCGTTTTAAACACCGTCACGTTGTTAGTCCCCTGATAAAACACGGGCAGTTTGCCGTTACATAATAAAACATCGCTGTAATAAACATCAACAGAGCTTCCTGCTCTGTAATAGATCCCGATTTTATCGTTAGGGTTGTCGGCTCTAACAGTGACGTTAAACTCCGGCGAGAGCGGCGACGATGACGTAAGATTGAAACCCTTTATGGATACATTTTCAATAGAGTACTTGGTTGCTTCTGGTCTAAACACTAAGTATAGAACACCGGCAGCAATGCCCGCAAGGACAATGAAAGTAGCGAGGAATGCGAGGAACCAGCAGAAGCAGCAACGACAGGTGCTGCGGCGGGGCTTGCGGCGGGAGAGTTGCTCATAGCGTTTGGCGTTTTCTGCGGGTGGAACACGGTAGATTTGATCTTTGGGGATTTGGATAACGTAGGTACCAGGTGGTGGAGGGATAGGTTTATCGAGCAAAGGAGCTGCTGGTTTGACGGGTGACAGTGGATGCTCCGGTGAGGAAGGCGGTGTGGGCTTGAAGAACTCGGTCGATGATGGTGGTGAGTCGCGCGGGTGGACTCGGTCGGCCATTGTGTGTGGGGATTGTTGAAGAAGAGAAATAGTCTATATGTAGAGACCTGTAAAATGATATGAAAATGAGTTTAGCTTAAATGTGTTGATGGTGGTGCTATTTGAACCAAAAACTGATGACATAGAGCTGGAAGTGGAGGGCTTAAGTATAGTTGCTTTTTAGTGTATGAAACCGCGTAAGAGAGACTCAAGGGTAAAATTGGAATTATAACTTTTCTTCAAATTTTTTATTATAAGAAAAATAAATTTAATATGCATTCATATTTGTATTAATTTTAATTTTTTAATATATGAAAAGTGTATATTATTTTTTTGAAAGACATGGAAAGTATAATTTGAAGCTTAAAATATAAAACTGATGAATTAAAACTTAACTTATTTTATATATAATATTATGGATAATATTTTGTGTCGTGACCCACGATCACAATAGTTTATCATAAACTTTCACAATTTTTTTTTACTTTATATTATGTGAAATAAAAATGTAATTTTTTTTGTTATGTATTGCTACACCTAAATTCTAATATTACATATTTTTATGATCATGTAAATTGAAGAAATATGTATAAAAATCTGTATATGTAGAGAATATATTATGGATCTAACAGAATTGAAAGTGTCTAATCCAAAAGAGTATCTGATTTTCCAAATTATAATTGCTATTATTGACTAAGTTTTTTTTTTTTGGAAGCATATTATTGACTAAGTATTAATAGACGGAAAAAAGTGTGAAATGGAATACTATGAAATTATAAGCGTGTATTGGGAGCAAGAAAAAAATTTATGAAAGTGATGTTGATTTGGATGTAATGACAGCTAGGACCCAGTATGCAAGACGTTTATTTTTTCTTATTTTTTGGTAAAACGACAAGCAAATGAAGTCATTTGATACTTTAGTCTATGTAGTGGTTTTAGCATATTAATTGGCTTAAACTAAGCTTAAATGGAGCTTATTTGTATTCTTCAAAAATAAACAAATAAACGATGATCAAGAAAAAAAAAGTTTAAGATAAGTTCTTATAGTAAATATTATGCATGTTCTCAAAAAAAGATTTGAGTAATTAGATAATGAGGTGCTCGTTGTTACTAGCTAATTGATTAATTCACAAAAAAAAAAGTATCATTATTCACTAAGTAATTTGAAATAGATTAATTTTGTTACAAATTTATAATTCAATTATTGTCAATTTTTTATTTAATTAGTAATAAAGATTTGATAAATGATAAAATAAAACAACTGCAAATTAAATATATCTATGTATAGCTAATTAGAAGTGCTCTAATTGGAAGGTCTCAGTTCAAATTTCCACAACCACCGTCTATCATCATTGGTGGAAGTTATTACGGCGAATGTTAAAGGAATAACTATCTTCTATTATGTAACTTACAGTCCAATGGATCTCCATATATATAAAGAAAATAATCAAGAAAAAAAGAAAAATATTTAGAAAGAAAGTCAAGGAACTAAATTGATACAATCTAGCCAGGTTAATTTGGTTTACTATAGGTGCATGCTTAAAGAAAACTGATGTTATCATATATGTATCACTTGATTTATAGAAAGCAACTATTAAAGAAAAAACAATGGAGAGGAGCAAAAATACAATTTGTAGCATGTTTTGGGTTCGTACCTGAAATAATCGGAGGCTAAAGGCTGCTCCAATAATTTTACAGCAAGATGCTCCAGAAATCTCCCAGAACGAAACCCTCTATTTTGCTTTTCTTGTTTCTTCACAAAAATGGCGATAATGGAAACAAAGAAAGGAAGAGAAGTTGAAGGAAGAGTACGTAGTCTTCTGAGACAGTGTGTGTATATATATAAGAGAAATTAAAGAAGAAAAGTGTAGGAGAAGTAATGGATATGGAATGGCATACAGGTCATTATTGAATGTCAATAAATTGGCATTTAAGCACATTGAGAAGGGGAAACAGTCAAACATTAACCCACCCAACCATCATTTTTTCTTTTTTCTTTTTTCTTTTCCCCAGGGGGCCTGTGTTTCCATTTTCTATTTAATAGTATTCATACCAATAAATCTCAATTAGATGACTTCATTACCCTTTTGCTTTCTTCTTGTTTTTTACTTAATTTTTAAAATTAATTTTATCAAATTCTTTGATCGAGATAGAAATTTTTATTTACTACTAATTTTTTATGTATGACTGTTGGATTTATAATATTTTTTATCTATATATCATATTTTTATTGATTAGGTTAAACAATTTAAAATATATATCACACATTCAATAAAAATACTTTAAACGTAAGATAAGAACATTTATTTGAATATTTTTATCAGCAGTTTATTTTTTGGATAATAATCTTTTATTTGCAACTAAAATATAAATAAATTTTAATATTTAGTATGTTAAATGAAGACAATAAATTTTATTTTAAATGAAACGAATATTGTGTTGAATACTTAAAAATTTTATAGAATTTAAATTAATGATAATTAATTTTATAAATTTCTATCTATATTAAATATATGCATAATATGAATTTAAAAATAAATTTTATAAAAAATTATAAAATTTACTGATGTCAAACACATATATAAATTAAATTAAATTAAATAATAACAAATTATTTAATTACATACATAACAAGATCAAGAGCTTGGCTTTATATTTATAGATTGATTGAATGTTTATATCTCATGATAATTCATTATTAATTTTATAAGAATTCTTTTTATATGCATTGTAAATGTGTGTTAAACATGATACTTTCATTATAAATTGTAGTATGACCAACTCTATATTTATCTCTTATTTCCACCGTTTTAACAATTGTTTTTAAAAAATATTATGCAGGAGGAGAGGTATATATGTCACTTGAAATAAAAAATAAATAAATAAATAAAGATAGGGTTGAGAAAAAGCGAGGGGCCAATGGCCGGATTATTCTGTGCATATAAAACCGTGTCCTGAAGAAAACGAGATTGCCTCTGTCGTTTTACTATTTATTTAAGGCACACCTACACTACACATTTCCCACACGTCCTCTACTCCTCTTTATATATATATAAACAGCTAACAAAACCCCAATAACTCGTTTAAAAAGAATATGAATTTTTAAGTTATGTAGTTAATAAGAAACAAAAATACCATATAAATTCACTCTTTTTTTTTTTAATACAGATCAACCCTTAAAATATTGATATCGAAATTATATTATTAAATTATTCAATTTTCTGTTATATATATATACATATATTTTTTTTTACAAAAAAAAAACAAATTAAATGAAAAATTGTGAAAAAATAAATATAAATTGACAATATTTATTTAATTTTCGAACCATAAAATCAAATTTCATAAAATAAAAATAATAATTTTATATAACAGAATACAATTATTTTATTATATCTAATCAAATTACATGATGAAACCCTAAATCCGGCCTGCCATTAAGAATGCTGATTTACTTAGCGAAAAACTTATGTAAAAAAAAAAAAATAGTAATAAAGGGCACACATAAAATGGTTGGCCGGTCAAAAAGAAAAGGAGAACTGCACATGTTTTAAGGCCAATGGCTGCTACCAAATGTATGTCTGGAGTTAAAGTACCACTCATGCCTTTGAGGAAACTACCTTCCTTTTTTTTTTTGTTTTCTTTTTTTGAGCATAGGAAACTACCTTCCTTATCCACAGTTTAGTGTGTGTGTGTATATATATATATATATATATATATAAATAATTAGCTGTGAATCTAAACTTTACGTGAACTGCAAATAATATATGTTCTAAAATAAATAATTAAATATGTAAGCGGCGAGGTCTAGCGCGCGTCCAAGTGTTTGGTGACCATGACATTGTGCGGGCTCGAGGCCCACTAGGAAATACAATTATGGGCTTTGGGGCCCATTATCGGAGATAGAGTCGCCACCCGGATGAAAACCGGGACACACTTACAGCAACTGTATTACGCGGAAGATACCCAGAAACCATCTTCAGAGAACGGGGTTCGGAAACTGGGTATGAGCGTTTGAATGCTCACCCGACATTGCGGTCGGCCTCCGCTTGTATTTCGTAATTTATTACCTTAGATTATTTAATTGTTTCCTTGTTACTGTTAAATTGCAGTCATTTCACTTATATTTTTACCCGCTTTGCACATTAGTCCCTTTATATGCTTATTACCCGGGCATTCAATACAAATAAATAATAATTTACAACCATTCATTCCAAATAAATGGGGAAGGGATTAGGGATTACAAATTTGTACAATTAAAAAGACAATTAAAATCTCTAAAAAACTAATTAATTAAATATACAATTTTAGTGATTAAAAATCACTCTTATGAATACCTACAAAACAAAAGATTAACTTCTCTCAAAATAGAGAAGCTTGGGTTAGATTTCATGTATAGCATTTATAAAACATGATTATTCACACAAGTATATTTAATAAACAACAAGTATTCAAATATACACATGAAAGACAAATATGCATATATTAATATTGAACATTCACTTAAACATACTTTGGAATCATAACATAACACAAAATGAAACACAAAATCATGTTAGAACATATCACACATTACATAAACTCAAATCATGCAAATATACTAAACATATAGTGGAAAACGAGTGGAATATACGAAAAATATACTAAAAATATACAGCCTGAGGTGAACATCTCTGGTCAGGAGGCGTGTGCCTCTTTAATGAGGCGTGCGCCTCCTGACCAGGAGGCGCAGAGGGAATCCAAGAGGCGTGCGCCTCATCAATGAGGCACATGCCTCCTGGATAGAGGCACGACCACAAGTGATCAAAAGTGCTAGAAATTCAAAACATAAGTAAGCAATCAACTTCTGATGTAACTAAATATAAATATACTACAAAATATGACACTTTACATACTCATGCCTTCATATTATCATCAAACAAACAAAAATCACAACTAAAAACAACAATATACAAGTATATAAGCTTGAAATGAAATGAAACTCTTAAGAATCAAAACAAAGAGTCTTTACTTGTTGTAGACAACTTTAAAGCTCCTAACTCAGACCCTCAGAGGTAATTTAGTGATTTGAGATGCTTTTGAATGCAAGATCCCTTTCTCTTCTTCAAGAAATCCCAAGTTTTCAAGCTAAAACTCAACCTTTTCCTCCTCTTTTCCTCTCCTTTTCTCTCAAGAATGTTTTGTTTTCTTTCTCCTTTTTTTTTCAGCACTGACTCCCCTCCTATTCTCTCCTCTCTTCCCTTTTTAACCACTCAAGCCTCCCATGCTTTTTGCTTTCCCAAGGGAAGACAAGACCCTCCACCCACTTCTCATCATAAATTCCCCAACTTTGCTCTGAAAAAAGCCTCTAAAATCAACTCAAGACGTCTAAAATCATAGGAGTTAAGGTGTGGGATCGGGTTCCTTTAATGCTTGCATTAAATAGCATTAATAGAGCTGCAGGTGGCCACTGAAGAGGCGTGCGCCTCATCGGAGAGGCGTGTGCCTCTTCAATGAGGCGTGCGCCCCTTCAGCTCAGGCTTGCAGGGCCTGGGCTGAAACGGGCCTAAAATGTTGGGCTTAGGTGTTAGGCCAAGGTTTTGGTGTTTTGGGCTGAGGTTTGAGGATTTTGGACTTGGATTCAAGTTCGAGATTTTAGGCTCTCTCTCTCGAGTTCACTCTGAAAAAGTTCGGGTTCTCTTGCATTAAAACTCGAACTGTTCTCATCATCGGGCTTCCGTTGTGGGCCTTAAAACCGAGGGTGTCTACAGTTTGCCCCTTGATTTTTCGAAAAGTGGATTTTTGAAATCATTTTTTCGAAAAAATAACGCATGCAACAAAAAAGACAGTAAATGATCAAAATGACATACCTGACCTTCAAGCTTCGCTTGGGCCGTTAGCCTTGGGAATTCAAACCCGAGATGTCAAAGTTTGAAACTCACTGGAGTATCTTGAATCGTGACCGTGATCCTTGGATTTTCCTGGCCCAATCAGCCACTCATTATAATTTAGCGTAAATCCCGAGCATGGCCCGATCTTCACTCAGTAGAGGTTGATGATGCGAGTTCCGAGCATGGCCCGATCTCGACTTTGAAATGTAACCGTGTTCCTCGGGTTTTCTTGGCCCGATCAGCTACTCATTATAGTTTGGCGTAAATCCCGAGCATGGCCCGAGCTTCACTCAGTAGAGGTTGATGATGCGAGGTCCGAGCATGGCCCGATCTCGACTTTGAAACGTAACCGTGTTCCTCGGGTTTTCCTGGCCCGATCAGTTACTCATTATAGTTTGGCGTAAATCCCGAACATGGCCCGAGCTTCACTTAATAGAGGTTGATGATGCGAGGTCCGAGCATGGCCCGATCTTGACTTTGAAACGTAACTGTGTTCCTCGGGTTTTCCTGGCCCGATCAGTTACTCATTATAGTTTGGCGTAAATCCCGAGCTACACCCGAGGGATGAAATGAGTAATGTACTCCCTTTTTTTTTTTTAGCAGATTCTGCTGGGGATGTCTACTATGTGGGCCAACTCCCTGGCTAATGGGCCTCGCCCTCTCTTCTTCTCCCCTCTTTTTTACAAACTTTCCAGTTTTGCCCCTTTGACCTAGCTATAAAAGCTTCACTTTTCACTTTTCCAAATCACTTTTGCTTTTCCAAAATCTTTTCCTTTCTCTTTTCTCTCAAACTTCTTTTCACCTTTCAGATCTTCCTCTGCTATGGATCTCCCGAGGACCCCCGATTTACCCGACTGGGACCCGGTGCCACCCCCTATTCATCCTCTGCGCAGCTTCGGGCTCTCTCCTACTGATGAGGTCCCTCTCTTTATCCAGCCGACTAGCCACCTTCGAGGATTGGCGTCGAGTGAGGTTAGTACCAGATTTATTCATTTTTATCTGCAAATAGGGTAAAATAACACTGGGTTATTGTTTATAAATGTATATTTATCAATTTAACCGAAAGAAATTGCATGGAATTACGTGAAGTAGTGTAGAAATTAAAAATTATGAAAATTGATCCGCCCCTAGGGCGAAGAGGCGTTCGCCTCTTCGGTGAGGCGCACGGCCCTTGAGCAAGGGGCGCACGTCTCCTGCAGAGGAGAGGCGTGCGCCTCCTGGTGGAGAGGCGCCGCCTCTTCGATGGGTCGCACGCCTCCTGAGCTAGGGCGTGTGCCTCTTCACCAAGGTTCTACGAACCGTTTTGATTTTTCTACAATTTTGACTCAAAATTAACCCCCTGTTCACTCTGCAGTTTGATCCTCCCCACTTCAAAGGGGCTGGGAACTTCAGCGGTGCCCGTGTTTGGTACAATAGTCTCCCTGCTGACATCAAGGCCCGGATTCATGACACAGGCTTCTGAGACTTCATTCTTGCTCTCCCTGAGCTTCAGGGCAAGACAGACTATCATCCGTTGCACGCTTTGATGGAGAGATGGTCTGAGAGCACTCACACCTTCTATCTTTCCTTCAGTGAGTTCAAGCTAGACTCGGTCTCATTTGCGGCTATCACTGGAATTCCGTGTGCAGGAGACTCTGTCCCTTTTGATGCTAGCCTCCACTTGATGACACCAGAGAGGGTAGCTTACATCCAGACTCTCTTAGGGATGGTCCCGGACATGAAGGGGACTCACACCTTCAAGATTGACTCCATCAGGACTTACTACACTCAGGAGAGAGTAGCTGC